>JAVHJQ010002769.1:0-11712 GCA_031306095.1 Pyricularia sp. CD86 | reverse complement strand
GTCTTGTTTAATAGCCCCTGATCAAGAGTGTTATGGTGAAAGAACCAGCTCCAAAATCACATAACCTCCCCAATATATAACGGTAGGCTCTGGCTCCTGGCGGGCTGGGCAATTCTTGGCGCCATAGTGCGGTGCTGCGGTGCGGCCGCAATTGTATTTGTGGTTGGGTTGGGAATAGCCTCGTTTAGGCCCAAACTCTTGATATAGACTTTTTGAGTGTTGATCATGTGGGGTTGTGGAATTACCTTTGACAGGGCGGCGGCACGAATTTCTATTGGTACCTTATTTACGTACTCTGCCTGACGTTTCCATCTATGTTTATACTGAGTGGGTGGTCCCAAAGGGTGGTCCCAAAAAAAGTGAGTTGCTTGATAAGGGGGCTTCCTAAATAAACAAACAAAATAAATATCAAGAAAATAATGCCAACACGCCTACAAATCAAGCAAACTCATTATCCGCCTCCTCGATCTGCTCCTTGATCCGCAGCAATATCGTAGTCTTCCACTTGTCCAGCTTGGTCATGCGATCAAACGCAACCAGGTCGTCCTCGAACTTCTCCCTGTCGTTGCCCTCGACGCTCTCGCAAATGTCGGCCAGGAGCTTGTACTCGCGCGTGCTGGGGAACGTCGGGTCCATCTCGGTGTACTTCTCCAGCGCCCTGCGCGCCGAGACCATGTCCTTGGTGGCTAGGTGGCACAGACCACCCTTGAGGAAGTAGTCCTTGACAGAGTACTTCATCAGGTTGTTGTTGATGGACGCCTGCGAGACCTTTTCGTACGCCTCGATCGCCTTGTAGTAGTCGGCGTCCAGCGCCGCGATGTCGGCCACCTTGAGCCAAAGCTTGTTTGACAGTCTAATGTGTGTTTGTGTTAGTGCGCGCGCGCGCAAAAAAAGGCAGTCCTGCCTGTATAGCCCAGCCTGGAACCAAGTGGCAAAACTCACACAGCAGCTCCGTCACCCTCATACCATCCAGCAGCAGCCTCGTACGCCTCCATGGCCTTCTTCAGATCTCCGACCTCGACCTCAAACATCTCGCCCACGTTCTCCTTGAAGGTCGCCGCCCGCCTGAAGTTGCCCTTTCTGCAGTACTGTGCAATCGCCATCTCGACACACCTGGCAGCATCCTCGGGGCTCGTCTTGCGGTAGGCCTTGAAGGCGTCGACGTACGTGTTGGCCGCGTCGTCGGGCTCGTTCAGCTTGCCGTTCTGGATCTGCGCCGCCTTCTCAAATGTCTGACCGGCTTCCCTCTCTGTTTGTTTCGGTGTTTTCGCCACCGGGCGTCAGACATTCTGCCATGATTCTGTATGGGTGCGCATATTTTGCCATATTGATACACAATGCGACAGGACAAAACGTACCAGACTTTTGCATCTTGAACGCATTCGCCGCCTGTATGTAGTAGTCGGCCGCCGTCTGCAGCTTCTCCTCCTTTCCGCCAAAGAAGCTGAAACCACCCGAGGCGCTTGCTAGCGCCTTGTCTGCCTATCATCCGGGGGGTTTTTTCGTTTTCCGTTCTCGCATATCAGCAAATCTGAACCCTTTGTGTCGTTTGAAAGGCGGGGTTGTTGGGCTTTTGCGTGTTCGATGGTATTACCAACCTTTTGCAGAAGCGCGCGAGGGTCCTCGGCCATTTTGTAAAGTGTTTGGATGTTGTATTTCGTTGGATGTTTGTTATCTCTGGTGGGAAAGGCGTGTCGTTTGGTTTTTGCGACGTGTCGATGTACTGTATATATCTCGAGGGTGGAGGTGTCAGATCGAGTCTGAGGAGCGGCTACTCTAACGGATACTACGTCAGTGAACACGCTACTGCGGTTGGAGGTTTGGTATGTGGGGCAGCTTCAACGGCGGGCAGCGGCGGCGGCTGTCGAGCACGCGGCCAGGGTCTATGGTCCACTTTTGTCGGCATGGACAAAGCAGGGGTTCCTTTTTTGGTGTCTGAAATCACGGGCGTCTTGTTCTGCTGTGATGAAATACTGCCATTAATACAGTTCATTTAACAGATGCCATCTCATCGTTTCATACGTTGATTAATATCCAACATAGTATTCTCACTGCTTTCATCTCAAGAAAGAAATGACCAGTTCAAGCAGAATCGGCTCACGCCTAAGCCAGGCTTTGCGCCAACAACAAAAGATCTCAGCAGCGTGCATCACAACGCGTCAACTGGGAACGGTCTCATCATCATTATCATCCTCATCAACAGGACAGCAGCAACAAAAAACAGACTTCAAAGCACTCCTTTCCCGCCCAACCTGGTCTGTTCGTTCCCTGCTTCCACCAACACCAACCGCAACCCTCCAAGAACCATCACCAACATCATCAACCATAATATCCCCCTCCCAACTAACCCACCTACACTCTCTTTCCGCCCTCCCCAACCCAACCAACCCTTCCACGCTCGACTCCCTCACCCGCACCCTTCAGTCCCAGCTGCACTTCGTCCGCGCCATACAGGCCGTCGACACCACTGGGGTCGCTCCCCTATCTGCCATCCGGGATGAGACCGCCGCCGGCCGCAGGGAGCAGACCGTCACACTCGACCAACTGGCCGAGGTCCTCCACAGAGAGAGGCCTATCGGTCGTGCGGGGAGGCCCAAGAGGCAGAAAGCGACTGCCACCACTGCGAATGTTCCAGAGGCTGGCCCGGTCAGTAGAGATGGGGAACCGGGCTGGGACGTCCTCGGGACTGCAAAACGTCGGGCTGGACAGTATTTCGTTGTAAAGAGCTCTTCCGCAAAACAGGAAACTTGAAGGATAGCATCGAATATGCGAAGAGGATGGTAGGCATGTCCTCCGTCCAAAAATGTTTCTTGCGTCCTCATTTTTAGTAATTACATGGGCGAAGCCGCGTTGGAACCACAAAGTCACGAATAAATGTGAATCGTGGTTCAGCGACCAAAGATACCGTAAGTGAAATCGAAAACATACAAGCCCATCCGGCTTTTCTTCCTCTACGCCCCGTCAAATGCTATGGGCAGATGCAAACTAACGCCATACGCAAATAAATAGACAAATAATGCAAAGCCTGGCTCAATTGCATCTCAGTTGTAAATGCTGTTTGTGCTCCGTTCCATGCGACGCCCAATATAATGCAACAAATCCATGTCCCTTTTTTCTTTCTTTTTTCTTCTTGTTTTCCATCGGGCTGTTCAGCTGTCTTTTAGTTCTTCTTCCTGTTCTTGGAACCTGGAATTCGACTCGCCGGCTGTTTCTTTCTGGGTGTGGTCGAAGGCACCGTTGGACCATTCTCCTTGGCCATTGCAGACTGCTTGGCCGCAGCCTCCTTTGCAGCACCCTCTTCTGCCGCAGCCTCCTCCCTCTTCTTGTCGGCGAGATCATCATTGTACCGTTGCATGCGGCTATCATAATAGATACTGGCCTCCAGAACCCTCAACTTCTCTTCCTTGGCCACGACAACCGCTCCATCAATGTCTTCCCAGCCGATATTCTTAAGGATAGTGCCGACTGTATACTGGTACCGCAGATGATTGGTGATCAAGGCGCTGGCGTTGACGTTCTCCACGCCGTTCTGCTTTTCGATGCATTGCAGGCCTGCTATACCGAACTGGACGCACCCATGTCGGACCAAGAAGGCGAGCATATAATCGTTCTCCGAGTAGACGTTGACCAAGCGGCCCGAAACAGCACTTCTGAGAACAGACCATACTCGACTGTCCGATGGGATTGGTGCGCCCATCATAACCACGTTCTCGACGATTCCCAGCATGCGCCGCTCCGCCAACGTCATCAGGCAGTTGTAGATGACCCGCGCGCCGAGACTGTATCCAATGAGAGTGACACCGCGCTCGCCTTGGACGTGATTCATCAGAGCCTCTGCGAGCACTGAGCCTGTTTTATCTGCCCTCACCATGCAATTGCCCCAGATGTTGTCGACGATCTTGCTGAGCTTGAGTAGAGAAGGCGGCCATTGCTCTAGCCAGGTCTTGTTACCGAGGCTGGCGTACACTGTGGCGTTGCTCAGCGTCTGGAAAGCTGTTGAGCCAGGGGAACTACTCTGACGAGCAGCAAAATCCCGTTTTGATTCCCACCAGGCCTTGCTGCGTGAAACTGTCGCCAGCGCCTTGCCCATGCTGACGAGCAAATCCGCCTCCCACCGCAGTCCATAGACTTCACCTTGCGAACCAAATAATTCCCATATCTCTGTAAGTTCCTCGATGTGTGTCACCCATCCATTTACGCAGAGGACAGCTCGCAGTCTGCGATTCTCGACATCGACCTCTCGCGCACCCCTGAACTCGGGTTCTGAAGTTGGGTAAAGGGGCAAAAATGCAAAATCAGACACGTCCTTGGTGTAGGACTCGATCATCTTACCGGCGCCTCGGGTCCCGTAAATACCGAAGAGGGTGCCGACCACCATGTTGTTATAAGCCATGGGCCCAAGTAGACCGTTCGCAGTGGCAGGGCTGATGCTGGCACCACCGCCCTGGGTCGAACCGAAGCCGGCTGCTGCCAGGGGTGGAAGCAGACCACCATTCGCAGTCTCTGCTCGCATTCGTCGCATGTCCCTCTTTTCATCGGCTCTCTTGGGAATCTGCAGATCCTCAATGCAAATCTCAGAAGCAAGGCGGGACAGTCCGTTGGCGACACGTACCTCGTCTCCACCAAGCATGTGAGGGGGAACCTGCAGAGATGTAGCAAGGTAAAGCATCAAACTTCTTGAATATGCTGTATAAGTGTCGAGAGAGAGCAGAAGCATCAGCATTGAGTGGAGGATCAAGCGTCTCTTTGCCATTGGCAGAGTCGAGAGGCCGGTAACTACCGGGGCGTAGAGCTGCTGGAGTACAGCGTCCGCATCTATGATTGTGGAGGATTGCGAATCTAGGTTTGTTAGTGTTCTGAAGCACGAAAGTGACTGGATGAGTCTTCTGGGATACATGCCATCAGGCTGCCTCATAGGCCTTGTAACTCCTGGTCCTGCGCCCGCCTTGGCCATGCTAGGGCCACCCTTAAAAGCTGTTTTTGCCAGGGCGTTGGGAGCGCTGGGATGAGGGTGGGCCCCGGGTCCTGTACGCGCAACCACGAGCTCAGATACTCGCTTGGTGACAGCGGCTTGCCAACGACGAACGTTGGTGAGGGCATCTTTCTTGAGGTTGTCCAAGGTCGGAGTAAGGGGTTTCATCCCATTATGCAAAAGAGGTGCGAGCTTAGTAGCATCCTGGTTGCGTTTGTGGCGGCTTTTGGGTGATGGCCGAGCATTACCCATGCGATCAATCTTGAGACCCATCATGTCGAAAATCGGAGGGAGCATCTTCAAGCCCTTGGCATCGGGGGCATTTGCGTCTCCAGCGAGGACTATTGGGGGAAAGTCGAAACTCCGCGTAACGTTGTCCCTCATGGCATCCGTTATGGTTGTGATCAGGGCCACAAGTTCATTCCTCTGTGGTAGAGTTAGAAGCTCACTGACCTCCGTGTCCCTCTTCGGCGGAGGGGGTCTCTTCCCAGGAGGCATCTTGGCAGGAGACTCCTCCTCTAGGGATGGGGGCTGGGCAATGGACGCAGGAGAAGGGGGTTTGATGGTGATAATGCCCGAATCCGGCTCGTCCGAATCGTCGTCATAGTCCTTGGCTGGACAGTCGAGTTGATTTTCGCCGAGGGGAGCACCAGGTACGGTAGTCGAGACGACGCTGGACTCTGGAATTATGTTGCCCTTGTTGGCCGAAGCTGCTGTTGCGGTTTTTGCGTAGCTGGGCCTCGTCACTTCCATTTTATATGAATGCTGCAAGCCTGGGACGCAATCTTTCTCATTCCTTAGTGATAGCCACTTGAATTTTAGAATGTGGCAGTTGTCAGCAGGTTGCGCCTTCCTTGACACTTTTCGAGAACAGTCTAGGTCAGGCTTGTAGAATTAGGAAGGAAGGATGGCCTAACAACTGCTCATAGTGACTTGGCAGACAGAAAGGGAAGGCAGGTGTTAAGTCGAGACAAATGCTTTCTCGGTTCGGTATTGAATCAAAGCAGGGAAAAAGAATGATAGGGATTGTGTCTGCAAGCAACCTCAAGATACTGAAGAAAGCCGATTGATATGCTGGATCATATGGCTGTCTGTTGGCTTTGGCTTTCTTTGGAGTGGCTTGCGTTGCCGTTGTTGAGATGTTGGATAAGACGAAGGTGAAATACGGTATTGGTTGTGCACAGAAGATAAGTGACAAGAAAGAAGTCAATGTATCAGAAGAAGATATCCTTAGGTGGACGACGGACTCTACCTCAAAAGACCTAGGAGTCCAAGCATGGCACAAAGCTGCGTGTTTGTCATGGCTGTTACAATGACCTTGTGGGAGGTGGCACCTGGCCGGATGGAAAATCGAAGACGACGTTGGAGACATCAGCGGAATTTTCCAAGGCATTGGGCTGCCTTGTGGCCATAGACGGTTCTGAAAAAGGGGTTGAATAGAATCTGATAGCAATCTGAGTGGGATCTGAGAAACTTGAGCAAGAAGGGCAGGCACTCGCAAACCCAGGGCAGACTTGACTTTTAAACCACTCTCCCAGCCCCAGTCCAGTCATATTTGGCGCCGCACTACCTTTCCGTTTGTTTGTCCCTTTGGTGCTGTGCCATCGGTACTTCTCTTTTCCCACGGCTACCTGCGTTAGCTGCCTCTATTGCACATGCAGCGGCCATAAAGAGGTACAACCCCAAACGCTATACAATCCTGCCGGGAACCTGCAGGGGCAGTTGCACGTCAACATTTGCGCGCCTTCTTTCCAGATTCAAGACTTCATTGGCACAAAACAGATACAGGCTTTCGGCGGTCATCGGCATAATCCACCAAGCACTGTGGTGCCATATCACACGGTCATCAATCTAGACACACACAAGATGGCATATCCGACACAGTACTTCAATGGTCTCAAAGCTACCCTGCTCGATGGAAAATATGCCGACCTGACCATCACCTGCCGAGAAAGAACTTTCAAGGTGCATCGCGTGATACTCTGCTCACAGTCTAGCTTCTTCAACGCTGCCTGTGATGGAAGCTTCGAGGTATTAACACTCATCCTTGATGGATACTATTTCCTAAGCCTGAAGTCAGATTCTCCTAGGATCTCAGGGCCATATGAGATCTTCTCTCTTTTCCAACACTCCCTACTCCCCAAGCAAGCAAACCACCTTTATTCGGTATCCCTTCACTGTTATCGCTCCTCCGGTTGTTTCTGCCTATTTTTCTGTCTTTGATTTCCATATTTATCGTCCGATCCGAAGATTATGTGATGTTGACTAATTCCCAAAGCCGTCTCTCCAGGAGGCATCTACCAAGAACATCGATCTCCCAGAGGATGACCCATCCATCGTGTCCTTAATGATAGATTACATGTACAGCGGACTGATTCCTTTATCGGCTGTGAAATCTATCACAGCGTCGAGAATGGCAAATTTGAGGAAGGTCCGCACCCTTATCTCTGCGACCGAGGACGATGTGTCCATGGCTAATGGTAAGTACCTTGAAAAATTCTGGGGATTGCCTCTTTTTTCTTAAAAAAAAAGAAAAGAAAAAGACGCGCTTTCAGATGCTAACAATATCTTCAGAGACGGCGTCTTCCCCTGCAACTGCAGATTCGGATCCGGGATACCGCGGACTCTTTATCTGGACTTATGCCAAGGTGTGTTGAAGTCAAAACTCTCTGGCCATTCTCAATACTAATATCTTGCTCAATGAACAAAGCTTTACCTCTTAGCAGACAAGTACGAAGTTCCCGGCCTCGAACTCCAGGCTCTGGAGCAGGTCAAGTCCTCCGTACAGCGTAGTCTGGAAAAGCCCAGCTTTAAGCTCGGCATAATTGATATAATGCTAGAAGATATCTTCAGCAACACAACCAGAAGCAAAGCACACATTGCTTTAAGAGAGCCCTTGCTCCGCCTCGTCATCAGTGTAAAGGACCAGAGCTCGCTGTGGCAGAAGCTACAGCCGGTCATGAGATCTCAGCCAGACTTGGCTATAGGGCTGCTGAACTATTTCCGTGGGATGATTGGCAAAGTTTGTTTGGCCTGCTGTCTGGAGGTGAACAGGATGTCGAAGGATACGGGCGTCCCCCACAAGTGGTGCTGGTGCTGCGAGGACGGCGATGCCCACAAGAACAAGAAGAGGAAAGGCGAAGCTCTCGACTATACGGCGGATTCCAACTCCCGCCAGGCCAATATTGTAGAATATTCAGCCAAGTGGGAGCGCAAAGAGCTTGAGTATGCTAAATCCGCTCCCAAATCCGGAGGCAGTCGGTAGTCAAGTGCAGAGAGGAGGTGGAGGGATGTCAGTACTTTGACAACCTGGCAATCTACCAAGGGGTGAGCTATTCAGGGGGTATTCACCAAGTTCTGCTAATTTTCCCCCCTTCCCTTTCAACTGGGTTGGCAACCAAAATTTGAATCAAAATAGGACTGGATGCTAAAGAAGGGTTATCGGCTGGGTAGCCTTGAGTCTGCAAATAGTTTAAATGATCCATCGTCTGGCCAATAAAGGCGATGACATTAGGATTAACACTTTGATTCCGTTCCTGATAATAACATTGAGTTTCTGCATCATGCTCAAGTCCATCAAAAAGGTGTTTGGGATATTTTGATTATATACTCTATTTTCGGAACTTCTTTTTATACATACAACGCCACTAGCTTACACACCCGCCCTTGTTATACATGGTATCTTAATTTTACAGCCAAAGAACAAAAAAAATAAGAACAACCATAAAAAGAAGAAAAAAAAGAGCCCAAAACTCAATCAAAATGAAGCACTTTCACCACCACCACCACCCTGTGCCTCCTTCAACGCCCTCGCGGCAGCCTTCTTCCGTTTCTTGTCACCAATCATGCTCTTCTTGGGCCTACCCTTCTTGGGCTCGAGGACCCTGTTCAACAGCCAGGCGTTGAAGGGCCTCCTGGCGTCGACAAACTTGCCCTCGGGCGAGTAGACGTCGATGATGGGCCAGTTGGGCTCGTTGCTTTCGGCTTTTCTCCTGCCGTCGTCTCGGTCCTCGGCCGGGTCGTCGGACAGGTCCAGGCTCTGGATGATGCCGTTGCTGTCCACGACCGTCTTGGGCCGCGGGGGAGGCGGGGGCTTGTACAGATTCTTGGTGCGGACCTGGGCGACGATCTCGACCCAGCCGCAGCCCTCGATCAGGATGTCGGTCGAGAGCACGCGGTAGGGCAGGCGGTCGACCTTGAGGTTGACGGCGTCCCTGCGGGTGATGGGTCCGGCGCGGTGTTTTGTCACGTCCCACTTGAGCGGGAAGGAACCGGCCAGCTTGATGGTTTCGCTGGTGCCGGGCACCGAGATGTTCTCGACGTTGACCTCGCCCGTCTGGCCCTGGATCGATATCGCCTTGGTCGTCTGGGTGACGTGCGCCGTGATGGGCGTGAAGGCGTAGGTGAGGAAGACGAGATCGTCGGTCCGAGGAGTGAGCCGGATGAAGCCGCCCAGGAGAAGGGAGCGGCCGGGCTTGAGGACCTGCTGCTCTGGCCGCATGCGGCGCTTCATGAGCAACAGGTGACGGTGCTCGGGGAGGACGTGTCGGTCCAGTAGCGAGCGCTCCAGGCCGGGGAGGTCGATCAGCTCGCCGCGCCCGTTGCCGTAGGGGACGCGGATGGGCGAGGCGGTTGTACCGGGAAGCGACGACACCACAGGCATGTCGGGGTAGTTGGTTTCCGGGCGCTGGGGCGGCAGGAGAGAAAACTCGTCGAGGTTGTCATCGTCTTCTCCCTCTAGCCCGTCGGCCTCTAGTGTCGACCGGCCAGCCAGCTCAGCCTTGGCCTGCTCGATCAGACTAATGCCGCCATCGGCGGCCACTTGCTTAGGGGAGAGCTTGACCTCGATCGGCGTGGCGGCCTCCTTGGTCACGCTACCAGACTCCATCCTGCCCTTGGGGAAAACCGCTTCAAACAGCTGGCTCTTGCCCACGTTCACCTTGCCCACCATCCACCCGGCGCCACCCCTCTCCCAGATCTCCTCCTTCAGCTGCTTCGTCCACCAGTTGCGCTTAGCACTAACGCAGCGGACGTTGCCCAGCCTGACGTTCCTCCCCGAGCGCCCGAGGGCGTCCCTCAGCGTCTCGATCAGAAGGGGCATCATACGGTCTACCATCTCCTTCTTGGGGGCGAGGAGGTCGGAGCGCGTGATGATGAAGCTCATCTCAATCTTGCGGTCCTCAAAGTAGCGGCCGTGGCGTGCGCGCCTGTTGCGCGAGCGCAGCGGCATCATGTCAAGCAGCTCCCGCACGCGCGGCAGCATCGACATGGGGAAGTCGGCGGCGTCGAGGACGTGGTATACGTGGTTGTACTTGTACGGGGTCTCCTCTATGGTCTCGCGCAGGGCGTCGACGCTCGGATGCGCGATGGGCTCCGCCTTGGAGTGGTGGATCAGGTTGTGGCAGCGGTCGCACGTCGGCGTCTTGGACGGCGCCGGCTCGTACCTGTCGGACCTGGCAAAGAGCGAATCGACATCGATGCCCATGGCGCGCAGGCGCTCCATGTCGACCTGCTTGCTGACATCTTCGACGACCTCATCTTCCGTCCGCTCCCGCGGTGCGGTGGGTGGTGGTACCAGGCCGAGACTCTTCTTGACGTCAGTCCTGTCGGGACTAAAGTAGCCGGCGCGGTCAGGGTCCAAGAATTGGGTGAAGGCGCCACAGCCTGTGCATTGTATCGGCAGGCCAAGCTCAACGGCTCTAGATGCTGGATCGGAAGGTGTTGTTCCCTCCGTGGATGGATCTTGATCACTTTCTTGGGTGACAGGAGTATTTGGTGCTTCAAGGCGCAAGATTTGACTGGGCCTAAGAGGACTGCGACGACATGGTGAAGAATGTACAAGCTGGACCGAGCTAGAAACGAAGCCACGAACTGCTGGACATAGAAATATCGGCGGAGCTTCGAAAAGTAGCGTCGTTGTCTTCCTGCTACTGGAGCGAAGGGAAGCTCTAAGATAGCGGATTGACTGCATCACCCGAAACAGCCTGGAAGGAGTGAACAGGACTGTATGGTGCGTGTTTGAGGGTGAATTTGAATGAAAAGGGGCGACAGTATTTATACATTAATACTGGTAAATTTTATACAAATTCATGACGAGAAAAAAAAAAAGGTTGTCCTACTGCCTGCCGCTCATTAACTTTTCATCCAACAAATAACCACAGCAAACCCCACACCCCCTGCAGAGTTTGTGACTGTATTCTCCAATCGGAGCCCCTCCCGAACGGCACTTGGTCCCCACTCCCACTCTAGCCAGACCAAGTTAACCCCTGTCTTCCGAAAAAGACGGACGCGACCGCGGAACGACTTTTGACATCGAGCTTTCCAGATTGAACGGCCCCGAATCAACACCAACCGCCGGGACTCCCACTGCATTTGCTAACCCCCGATTCCCGCCGACGTTCCTTTTTTTTTCTTTATTAGTGGCGCGGTAAGCAGCCCGCAGCCCAACAATCAGTCAAAATGGTTTCAGTTATCCGCCGCATGAATGTATTGAAGCGAGTATGTACATTTTTTTTCTCTCTCTCTTTATCTCTCCCTCTTGAATACTTTCCTCCAATCGCACACCTCAATACGACGATGACCGCAACTAACCTCCCATCCACTCGCAACAGAAGCTCTACAGCATAAGACATGGCCCCGGCGCCGCCCAGCTGCCGCCCGAGATCTCGCGCCTGCACTTTGAGTTCCCCATGACCAGGAGTCTAGCTGAGCTGGGACCAAGGTAAAAAAAAAAAAAAAAA
>JAVHJQ010002763.1:0-13795 GCA_031306095.1 Pyricularia sp. CD86 | reverse complement strand
CAGGCGTAGCTGTAGAAACTTACTATGTCTTGGATCCGCGTCAAAAAGAACTTGGGCTAGTTCAGAGGCGTTTTCTGGGAGGTTGACTGTGTAGGTGTTCCTGCCACACTGGCAGCCGCCTCGTAGAGGTCGTAACGACATGCCAACACTTGGTTGTTTGCTCTTAAGTGCTTATTTATTTAGCAGTGGTGCCGCAATCTGGAATGTGGTGGCTTCCTAGGTATGCTTCCAGGTTATGTATGTAAGTTGGTTGAACGGTAAGAGCAGGTACGAAAGGCTTTTGGCAGTTGATCAGATATCGACCGATGTGTGATTTTCTTTAGGCTAGCCTTTTTGCGCCGTTCAGAAACAAAGTCACTGTGATGAGACAAAGACAAGACAGACAGACGACAAGAAGGAAATGCAAAAATTCGTGGTCAAAGGGACGAAGAGGAAATCTTTCAATTCTGAATTCGAAAATACTCTGTGAGATGCTCCTCCTATTGGGGGTTTCTCATCTTTCTTTTCTCGTAAACAAATGCTTTGCTCCAGGCAGGCAACGGCAGCTGTGTTGCAGTTGATGGAGTTAACAGGAGCGTGCATGAAGCACAGAAGCATCTGGTAAGCTCTGCCGGATGGATGAAGTAATGGGGTTGGGTGGGGTAAGAAGTATCTTCCCTCCCTGTTAAGCCGCTGGTGGTACATTGGAGATTTGGGGGTTGACATCAGTCTGGACCCACTCATGGTAAATTCCAGCATCATCGCTCTTTCCACGACCTTCTTTCCTCCACATATGCAAGGTTCATCCTGACGTTATTGGTTTTGATGCATTCTTCATAATGCACCGTTCAGACTCAGGGACCTCAGGTTTTGTGGCTCTAGGCTGCCTCTAGATTACTAGGCAGAAGCCAGGAGCTACTATTTTCAATGTGGTACGGCAGCGCGTTACACTTTTATACTTTTTATGAGGTATATACATATAGTGCATCTGCATTAGGTAGGTGCCAAGGTAGGTAGGTAGGTAGGTACCTAATTCCAGTCATAGTCGGCCTAGTGAACGACCTCAGATGCAAAATTGATTACAAGATACATCTGCTACAAAGCATCCAAAAAGACTAACCAACCCCCCTCCCCAAACAAAACTCCTCTGTCACCAACCAGCACCCCAGGCGTGGCACTTGCCCTTGGCCGCAGCATTCTTGTTCACAACCAGACAGTCGGAGTACTGGGCGTGGCATTTGTCCATGGCCGACTTCCAGGTGTCGATCCAGCTCAGAGTCCTGCCAGCCAGGCTCCTCTTGAACGGCCAACCAAGGTTGAAGCTGAAGCCGGGATTCTCAGTCCCCTGCCTGCAAGCCTCGGCATAAGTGTCCTTGCAGTCGTCATACTGCTCCTTGCAGGCGTCCTTGCAGGCGTTCGGCACCGCCAGATGCGGGTAGGACATGCACTTGCGGCTGTCAACGTCCGTATACAGCTTCCACGGCCTGCCCGAGTGCCAGTCGTCCTTGAGGTCGTTGCACGTCACCATGGGCAGCTCGATGCCACCGACCGGCTTTCCCGGCTTGTAGCCGTACCATATGTTGGTCGGCTGCTTGCAGATGTTGGTCGCAGTTGGAGGCACGGGGCACTGGGTTGACGTGGTGGCCGGTGTGGTCTGCGTCTTGGTCGGCGTGGTGGCTGTAGGCTGGCAGGGGCCCGTGATGGTAGTGGTCGATGGCTTTCCAGGACCCCAAGCCGGTGGCTTCTGCTTGAACCAGTCCTGCTTGGAGCACTTGTTCTTGGGTGCCGTGTTGCAGTAGTCACCGCAGGCGCCACACCAGAGGGCGAACTCGAAACACTTGAGAGCCCCTGGGAATCCGGCATTCTTGAAGCAGGCAGCAATTTGAAGCTTGCAGGACGAGTATCCGTGCTTGCATCCTTCCTGGTTGTCCCAGTCGGGAAGCTCGCCGGAGCACCAATTTCCACACTGGTACTCGCACTTGGGAGGAGTGACAACAGTGCTCACACACACTGCGCTCGAAGTAGTTGGCGTAGTAGTCTGGGGCGGCAGAGTCGTGGGTGGCTGGGTGGTGGGCGGCTGCGTCGGCGTCGTCGCAGGGGCCGTAGTAGGCACAACTGTGGTGGATGTTTCTGTGGGTACTGTGGCAGGTTCTGTCGTGGAGGAAAGAGTTGTGGACGAGAGCGATGTGGATGAGAGGATCGTCGACGAGAGGGTTGCAGATGTCGACGAGAGAGTCGTGGAGGTTTCTGGCAGACTCGGGGGCTGGTGATCACAAGGCTCAGTCGACTCGAGGCCTTTGGCGACGAATATATTGATGCGAGATCGACCTCCACAGTTCTGATCGGGGGCACCGCGACAGGTCAAGTCACACTCTGGAGGGGGGGCAGCAACGGCGCCATTTCCCATGACAACGCCACACCAACATTCGCCTATGAGGCGGGGGGGTTGTCAGCTTGAACACAGATACAGACGGTTACGTGTTGGTTGGTCGCCTTCTTTCTTACATACCTCCATATTCGGTTCCAGCATAGGGAAACCCTCTTGACATGCATCCCTCGATGCACTTGGGGTTCGAACCAGTGTCTCTACTCCAGGGTTGGCCGGTGACATCCTCCACTCGGTACACCAGAGCTTTGCCGTCCGTGTCTGAACTCGCAACATGGCAGCCGATGTTCTTGTAATCATCGAGTGCAACCGAAGCAGCAGCCGGGAAAGTTGGATCCTCGTATATAGAGAGGCGGTTGTTTCCACCGCAAACCTGAGTTTTGTCGCCTAAGAAAGCCGAGAGGGGTTTGGTCAGGTCAAGTGAGAGGGGACAGATAGAGAGATGATGCTTTAGACATTTGGTATATGATGACACGTACCAGTGCATGCAAGCTTGCAGTCGGACTCGGCCACCTTGGTTCCTCCTATCGATGAACCGCATCTGCACTCCCCGTAATACTCGAGACCTGCAAACCGATACCCGTTCCCCTTGCAAGCGGCCTGGCACTTCTCGACCGTCATGTTTGCTCGGGGGACTTCGGTGCGGAAAGGAAGCGTGTCCGGGTTGCTCAAGCTCGTATAGCAGCCCGAGTAAGCAAAGGGAGTGAAGGGGGATGGGCAAGATGGGAGTGACACAGTCGTAGCACGAACCTGGCCAGTCAGGGTCAGAGCCCCGACGACCATGAGAGTATAGAGAGCGACCATGTCTATCCTCTTCTTATTTTCTGCCTTTGATCACAAAAAAGATTTGCCCTAGGGACGGAAAGGACCCAAACGAGTGACAGGGCCTGAAATGGCTGGTGTCAAGAGATGCCCGCAGCCTTACGAGGAATGGGGGTGGAGGCAAGAAGAGAAGGATAAACATCATCGAAGCTTGATGTGCCCATGTTCTTTATATAAGCCTAGAGGGTGAAAAGTTGAAACGACTGTCTCCAGGAACGCCAAGACAGCCACGATGGGCTCCTCCAAAGACGAGAATAAAAAAAAGATAATAATAACATGGTACAAGGTCTAGAACTTGACCGACCTCGGTAGATGGTAGGATTAATCGGTCTCGTTAGGGTATAAACTCATCACCAGACAAACCATTTGCGGCAGGTCTCGGGCATAGAATGATTTTTTTTATCCATGTCTCTGACCCTGCTATCGCTCAAGGTGTGATGGACCAGCATATACAAGGGGGTAAGATGTTGCATATTTGACGGTTGCGATACGAGGTTTTCTTTTACGTTTGGGGCTGCTTTTTTTTTTTTCTTTCTTTTTTTTCGTTGTCAAGTGGGCTGACATTTGCAGGGTGTAAATATGGAAAGAATAGAAGAAAGAAGAAGAAAAAAAACAAGGAGAAGGTAAAAAATCGGGCATGCCATGCCATGCAATATCGTCAGCCTCGGGCTTGTCATCTTGCTGTTTCGGGGCTGAAGCTGCAAAACAAGCTAGCCCCACCCTCTGGTCGCTGTTACCTTGTGGTTCCTGTTTAGGAAATTCAGTACTCGCCGTTCTCTCGGGTCGGCCTGCTAGGATCCATCACGGGGGGTTGATGTGAAGGGAAAACAAGGTGTTTGACGAGAGAGTAAGCAAGAAGCAGAGAGTCAAACCCGGGGCAATTTGAGGGTTTGAATTTGGTGCCTTGGTCATCAACATGCTGTGAATAGAAAACAAAAACAAGCTCTACTCTGCATCTCATGCAAAAAGCTTTCGAAGTTTTTGTGTAATTAATTACCTTGTTTTCATGTATTAGCAACACGCTTCTCGGCAAATGCATTTATTTACCTAGACGAGAGTGTTCTCACAAGGTCCTACACCTACATTGGCCGTAACGGTAACATTCGTGACCAATGTTTAATTTCATCCACCTGCATCACAATATTGGATTGTTGCCCAAATCAAGTATGCAGCTTGGACCTGCATGCACCAAGCCTCTTGGCAAGGACTTTTATCAGCTACACCCAGCACAAGAACAGGGGGCCCCAAGCAGGAAGGATATCGACTTTTTTTTTTTTTTTTTTTCTCACACATATCTGCCCTCGAGGTACACAACGAACACATGTTGCCGAGAAATAAACATAGCTGTAGTCCTGTTAATAGTAAATCAAACTCATAATCTCTGCTGATCATGCTTTGCATCTCGGATGCAAACCGCCTCAACACAAAAAAACAAGGCAAAAATAAAGTGAAATGAATTCTTGTCATTGCGCATGGTGACGGACCGAAACCTGAACACGGTGCCAAACATGACCTATATCCATCCCCAGTATCCGTCTACCCACTGCTCCGTTCTAGGCTCCCGAGACTCGCAAAACTGCCCCCTTCTCAACATAAAGCGAGCCGAACGGGTTGATTCTAGAATACAGACCAGCCCGACTATCGTGACCAAATCGACCAAAAGACCAAAAACTCCCAATGCAAATTAACGAGGAAAAAGTGAACTATTTGCTTGCTTTTTTTTGTCCTTTCCGAGAACCTAGTTCCCGGCATTCTCACGCTTCCACCGCGGTACATACTTGCCTGGAGCTCCGGAAGCAGTCAACGAATCTTTGGGTGCCGGCGACTCGTCCCTGCCGTTCTCTCCACGGCCCGAATCGGTCCTGTGCACTGGTGGGCCCCTTCCAGAAGCCGCCCTGCTGGGAGGAAAATCCCGCTCAGGGCCACCGCTGGCCTTGGCCTGCTCACGTTCACGCCAGCTGGGCTTGGCGCCATCAGGGCGAGCAAGGTTGAGCCGAGGCGGACCACCGGCACGATCGTTTGAATCAGTGCGCTCCATAGGGGTGCCAGTTCGGGCCGGTGCAGGAGGGCGTTCCGAGGGGGCGGCTGCCGCGTTCTGCGATGGGACCCTGTCACGCCAGCTGGGCTTGCCACCTGCACCAGCCAGGTTGAGGCGAGGCGGGCCACCGGCAGAGTCCGAGGACCTGACAGGCGCGGCCGAGGCCGGCGGAGCCGAAGCCAACTTTTCCTTTTCCCTCTTTCTCCTCTCGAGGGCTTCCTCTTCTCTGCGGGCTTGCAGAGCGGCTTTCTCGGCCATCTCTTGCCTCTCGGCCTCGCGTTGAGCCTTGGCACGTGCAAGCTCCTCCTTGCGAGCCTCCTCGCGCCTCTTCTGCTCCTCCTTCTCCTTGGCAGCGCGCTCCTCGGCTTCCCGGAGCTGTCGCTCCTCCTCCTCCCGCTGCCTCTTCTCGCGCAACTTCTTCTCGCGGTACTCCTTCTTGCGTTGAGCAATCTGCTTCTCGAGCTCCCTCTCGGCGTCCCGGCGGCGCTTCTCGAACTCATCACGACGCCTCTCCTGCAGGTTGGCACGGAACTCTTCGTAGAAAGGCATCAGACGGCTGAGACGGTGCTTCAGCTCCACGCTCTCCTCGTGCTTGATCTTGGACTCCTTCAGAGTCTCATCCTTGATCTTGTTGTAGGCGTCCAGGTCACGCTTCTTCTGGTTCTCGTAGTCCTCGTGGAGCTTCTTAACCTCTTCCTTGCGGTACGCGCGTTCAAGGTGGTCCAGGCGCTTGCCGGTAATACGAAGCTTCTCGTTGATGTCATTCTTCTCCCGCTCAAGCTGGGCAACCTTGATGGCGCGAATCTGCGAGGTGTCGAGGTTGGCCAAGTCTTCGGCGCTGACATCCAGGGCATTGGGTCCAATCTTGAGATCCTTGATAAGACTCTCGGCCTCTTGCTTGCGGATCTCCTGCATCTCCTTCTCCTTGCGCTTGCGTTCGCGCTCCTTCTGCTCCTCCGCCAGACGTTGCTGCTCGGCCTCCAGCAATGCTTGCTCACGCATCCGCTTGATCTTAGCATTCTCCTTCTCGCGTTTAGCCTGCAGATCCGAAGCCTCCTCTTTGCGCTTCTGGATTATATCCTTTCGTGCCAGGATCTCACGGTGCTCCTTCTCAGCACCGGCCTTGGCTCGCGCCAACGCAGCCTCGCGGGCCTTTACGCGAGACTCGTTAAATGAGGGATCGACGTAGTAGCACGTCGTATACAAGGCCCGGCCGAGGCGAACAAGCTGTGACCTGACAATCTCGGACGGTGTCCTCTGCAGTCTCTGAACGGAACCACCCTCGGCCTCGGCCGAACCGGCCGCAGATCCCGAGTGGGACGCCTTGGAGGATGAGAAAATATCAGTGTCGAAGCTAAGCACACCTGTAGCGTGGTCCATGCGAATGGAAAGATCTCCCTTCTTATTGCCGTTCATGATGAACTTCTCCACAGTGGCACGAGTCACCTGGAATGGCTCAGGGAACTGGGCCAGGCTCTCGACGAACTCAAGATCCACAGTCTCGTAGACCTGAGAAAGCTGCTGGAAGAGCCTAGTAAGGATGACCTGCTGCAGAGGCAGCACGTACTTCTTCATGTCCTCATCGGCACCAATCTGGGCAAGAATAGGAGAGATCTTCTTGCAAATTGAAAGGGGGTGGAAATCAACTTCGAGTATGTTGTACAGGTCACGAATCTCGGGACGAGCCTGGTTGAGCAAAGACTTGGACATGGCGTCCTTGAAAAGAACAGCACGCGTGGGGGCCTGGGACATATTGAGCAAATGCGTCAAACGGGAGTTCTTGTTTTTCTTGGCCTCGTCAAAGTCCACCATTGCACCACGAGAACGGGTCGTGCTGATCACGGGAATTGATAGAGCGGACAGCAAAACAAAAGAGGCGGCCTTTTGGAGGTCCGCTGGTGTGGCGGGCGGGTTATCAGCCTTCTTGCCCTGGCCGCTGGCAACCACAGCAGCTGACTGACGAAGGAGAGAGTAATAACGTGACCAAGCGGCCGCATGGAAAAGGTAGTTCTCGCCAACGAGGAAGATACGAGTGAGCTTCTCATAGTAGTTGGCCATCATGATGTTCTTCGGCGGGCGCTTGCTCAGATTCAGCAGGGTGTGGATGTCCTCCACACTGCGGAAGGCCTCCTGCCAAAGTTCGAGCTCAACAGCAACGTTGAGCTGCTGAAAGCGGGTTTCCAAGTGTCTTTGAAGAGTATCTGGGTCGTTCAAGTTGATGGCGTGCATCTGAGTTGAGTACTTGGCGGCGGTCTGGACGTGGTTGCGAAGCAGCTCGCAGAGGCGGCGGAACTCGGTCTTCCTGATGTACTTCAGGCAGAAATCAAAGGCCTGCATGGCAGTGCTCTGGTATAGAAGCTCAAGACGAGCATTGTTGCGGAGAATGTCGAGGACGGTCCGGTAGGCCTCCCACAAGAACTTCAACCACGGGGTGACGATGGCACGATCGGTACGGTCGCGCGACTGTTCACCGGAAACAGTTGCAAGAAGAATCGACTCCGGAGTCTCGGTAGCTTCGAGATCGTCGACGCTTGTGGAATTGGTGGCCTCGATAGAGGACTGGACCTCATCGGCCTTTTGCTGAGCGGCGGTGACCTTGCCTGCGGCGAGCTCGATGAATTTTTTCAAGACAAGCTAAAATCATAGTGAGTGACTGATCATAGAAACGTGCGCGACTCGGGGTTGCATATACCTCTATCGTGCCGACATTTGTGTTCTGTGCGATGTTCTTGTACTGGTACAGCGCATCCTTGGCCAGCTTTCCCTTCTTTTGCTCCACAGAAAGCTCGACCAAGAGCACCATAACCGGCTCCAATGAGGCGATGGGAACATTTCGGGAGCGCTTTGAAGTTATGTGCTCATGGAGTAAAGTCAGGGCGGCGGGCGCCTGGTTGACGCCGATGAGCTCATGGGCGCGCTTGAGGACATTTTCGGGTTTTTGATGGGGTGGAGGAGGCTGTTAAAAAGGTTAGCAAGACATCAGGCAATGTGAGTGGTTATCCTATAGGTGGTTCTTGTATCGAAATGTGTGTGAATGTGTGTGTGTGTGTGTGTGTGTTGGGCCAAGTAAGGTGAAGGTCATGGTGAGGAGGGGTAGAGGGGGAGGCCAGCTTCAGGCAGTCATATGAAGCAGTGCCGGTAACCAAGTTCCAAGATGCTTCCAATGAACAAGACTTCCAAGGCAAATATGTAAATAAAACAACTCACCATGATGGGCAACCTTTCCTGTAGGCGTCTGCGAAACGCAAAGGAAGGTTAGACGTAGTCAGAGACGAGGCGCAAGTCACAGGCGCGATGGAGCGAAATAACTTGACTGGACGCTCCCGTCAAAGACACAAATGGTGTTCGTCGCCAAAGTAGATCCACGGCGGCCCTCCCACGCACGAAAGAGTTTTTTGACCAGATTCACTTGTGGGCTAACGGGTTCTGAAACCCACTTTACTGGGTTGGCAAGGTTGGGCGAGGAGAATTTAGTCACGTGATTAGCCCGAGTGCTCCGGCTTGGTTTGCTACAAACTTTTTGTTCTGCATGGCCGCTGGCTTGTAAGCCGGCAAGTAAGTGTCAGCTGTTTTGTGTGCAGCCAACTAAGGCACCTACCTACCTAGGTACCTACCAAACTACCATGTAACCACTAAAAGAGCGATATGAATCACCAATGCACACAGAGTACACATACGGTTGCTGTGTTGTTATGATTATGATATATCGTTGAGTCGAAAAGTAGGTAGCAAATCCGGGACCACAATGTGCAAAGTATAAATTTTATGCAGGCTTCAATCAATAGGGAAAAATTGAAGAAAAACCAGCAGTTCAGATCAGCATATGTACGGTTGTATTAATGGGGGGCCAGTAATGGTGAGATGACAGGTTACTCTCAGTAATCTCGCCTGGGAAGCACGGGCTTCAAATTGTTTCCTGTCCTCTACCAGTAAACGAATTGAACGGAAACCCGCTTCTCCATGCCAATAACGCCACCGCGTCAGCCAGAGATGTTGCCATCAAACCGCCGAGAGATTCAATGGGCAATTGCTGATAATGTCTGAGACGAGGGCTCTGAGAATGGGACATATTTGATGATTTGCACGACCGACCGGCCGACGGGCCACCCAAACAAGACAGAGTAATATGATATCAGACCAATCCATACAGAGCACAACGAGAACTATCCTCTTATACCTTTAGCCGGTCCAATGCAGACAGATCACGGAATACCTAGTTATGGTTACGGAATATTTCCGTACAGTAGGTGGCCAAATAGCTAAAGTAGGAGGAGCTGAATACAGAGTAGGTAGTTTTGAAGGTGAGTTGGGACGAGATGAAAGTCAAGAGGGGGCTGGGGATGTGTAGGAACGTACTTCGTATTTGTTGCGTCAAAAAAAAATATCACTTTGTGTTCCCATATTGCTACGGTACCTACAACAGTAGAATTAACCTGATTCCTACATAGGTATTCATTCGCTCTTAAGATACACGAGCCGGGCTGGACCCAGGCGAAAAGAGTTCATAATTTTTCCCAACCTCGCAGAGTGCAATAATGCTCCTAGAGCTTGATTGACGCAGCCCCGGCTCCGGGCTCCCCCCCCCCCCATTGATCGCTTTGATGCATGAGGTACCTCCTCCTGTCCCACATACCGAACAAGGGAGCACCCCTGACCCAGCCAATAGAATTGCGAGAAGGTGGATGCAATTTCCATTTACTCCAAAAAGCCTGCGCCCATCCTCCCCGGCCCGTCTGCAGCAGACAGTAAATCACATTTTTGATTGTATCCAAAGTCCCCGCGACCCGAATTACCCTACCTGCCCCCCTTACTTACCTTACCGTCGAGAGTGGACACCTTTGATTAGCATTTTACACTGAAAGTTGCAAAGCTCCCGAACCCCAAGCAAGCCTGTTCTGTTTACTCTTGGTCTGGTCCGTTCTTGGTCGGTTTTACTTTGTTTCCGTCGCACCACGCAAAGCCAGCCAGCGCAAGCAAAGCCCAAAGCTATCTGGGTAGCCCGCCGGCCAGTCGTTCTCTCGCGTCCCGTCTTCCCAACCCGACCAGGGAGAACCAGCATCAAGCCAATTGACTGATTGATTGATTGATTGATGGATTGATGGATTGATTTGGCTGCTCGTCTTCTGAAAGTCAACCCAATCCCTATTCTACGTCGATCGCGCCCCGACCACCACCTTCAAGCGATTCCCTGGCAATTCAGCTTCGGGTTCCCAGATCGAAAGCGCACATTTCGAAAAGACCAATCGGTCGGTCCATTCCATCGTCGTGTCGTCGTCATTCCAGGCACACTCCGCTCCCGTACCAATTACGGTTTTACTTTTATTTCTCTTTTGGTGTTGTGAAACCTTCGGGTCTCTGGCGAGTTTTCCTTGTAAGTTTGCGAATAAAATCCACAGAAATCACCAGACGACCTGCCCAGGTTGGCTTGTGTGGCAAAGTCAGTACTTTGTCGGACAAACACAACACTATTTTTGTCATCCATACCCGCCCGCATTCAGAGATACAGGGACACTAGAGCAAAGGGAGGAGTAAAAAGAAAACAAAGGGCAAGGCATTACAAAACGGGAAAAAGAAAAGAAAAAAAGGGGGGAAAGAATCGTCGCGGCATTGTACGCATGCTGCATTGAAAAGAGGAGGCGCAAGACAGAAAGACAGAGACCGGAACCGCGAGCACCAATGCTCCCATGCCGCATCACCATACCTACATCCGCCAACAGAGCTCGTTCTTGCCATTGGCTGCGTTACTAATCTCGACGACATCGCTGACCAAACTACTATGGACTCATCACAGGATACTCAGCAGCAGCAAAAACACCATAAGCCAACGTCGCAGCAGCCTCGGGCCGATAAAAGCAAAAGTAAAAGCAGTAACAACAGCGACAGCAGCCAGCAGCTGCCAAGTCCAACCGGGAGTCATAGCAACTCTGAAGCGGACTCGTCGCGACATATCTCTGCCTCTGCGAAACCATCTACTTCTACCGAAATGCCCCAATACACGTCAAGAGATATGGGGGACCCATCCCAGATCCGGAGGAACAAGCAGAGTATGGCCGATCTCAAGCTGCGCCGATTGACCGAGCTCAACAGCCGACTCAAGGAGGACTTGGAAAGGGAACGAATTCCCGTCAGCCAGGCTTCCAAAAGGTATGAAGAATCCGTTATAACGGGCGCGAATGAAGCACGATTCAACATGTCGCGGCGATAGATCGCGCCCGTCCGGAATACATGCCAATCAAACCCGACCATTTACTGATCTGCCATGGAATTTTAGCATAATTGCCTACTGCAACAGCACTAGGGACTACATGGTGCCTTCTGTTTGGGGAGCAGTACCTAAGGGCGAGGATCCTTACGCTCCACAACAGAACGGCGGGTGCTGTCTAGTCATGTAAAAGCCATAGATGAGACCCGGACGATACCGACACACGATTCAAGACTTGGCATAACTATAGGCCATTTTCGAGGCTCGAGAGTGTGGTTCACCACAAGCGTTGAAGCCATTATTTTGCAGCATGGCAAGGATCGTTTTACCGAAGTTCAGTTCCTTCCTGGGAGGTCTTGTCACAACTCAAATTCGATCACAATCTTCCTACTCAATGGAGCTAGCTACTACTTCATGACTGCTTCTACACAAGAGGGGGAGGCGAGGAGGACCACAGGACGATTCGATGATAAGGGATACCCAGCACGCGTGCTTGTCTTGATAACTTTGGGCCGGCCGCCAACTAATATTTGGTTCATGGCTGCTTGAGATATATGCCACAAGAGATGCGCACCAAGACAAACCCATCTTTGCGAAGCCATGACCACGGTACTTTCTTCTACTTTGTTATTGATGGCCTTCCCCCCAAAAAAAGTTTTCTCATCCGTCAGCCTGCCTCCCGAGACTAGTTGCAGTCTGATGTCAGTCTTGTTTTCAACACTGTAATAAATGTCTTCGTTTTTTCATTCTCTTTCTTTTTTCTTTTCATTTTTACTCTTGTTGTGTCATCATCATCACTATACCACTACTTATTACGAACGAACTTCCTCTTCGTCTATCGATGAATCTGGACTTATTTACTTGCGTATATTATAAATATTTTACCATATTATTCCCATCCTCTACTGTGCATCTCATCAGTCCATAACCCATAACACCAATAGCCAAGAAAGTGCCCACACTATTCTGATTTCAAGGCTTGTTGTCAATGGCTCTTTTAATGCTTGCGAATGCCTCGCAGAGAGACCGGGAAACAAAGAGAAGCGAATAAAGCAGGGAGGAGTCAGATTTGCACGAACCCGTCTGGCGATATTGACCAAAGATCCATAGGCCGTCTAATATGTTTTGTTCTTTCCTTCGTACCAGGTGCAGACTTCGTGGTGATAGTTGGTATTTAGACGTTCCACGCGGATTTGACGATTAGATTTGACAGACGGACCAACTTTCTCTGATACATCAAACCCAGCCCAGCTGATTATGGCATATATCATCCAAGTTAAAACATGCACGTGTTTCTGTAGGGCAGGCGTGGGCAGTCCTATTCCCGTTTTTGATAGCTCAAGAAGGTTATTATCTAGGCAGCTTCAACGCTCGGGTTTATGGTAGCTGGGAGCGGGAGGGAAAGGGAGCCCGTTGACGTAAATCATCTTGTCTTTTTTTGCTACTAAGGTGTGGCATATGGGATAGTCCACCATACTTGACTTCGTACTGCGGATGCACCCCCGACGCCGACCAATCGTTTTGGAACGTTTCTAAGGTTTCGCCAAGCCTGTAGATAGTCCGGTGACTGGTCATTACAGAGTATGATTTCTCTGTTCTATGTCAAGAGAAAGAGAAACACAAACTGTGTTTGTGGCCCTGTCGAACCATAATCAAAAATCATCTCTCTTCAGATTCCGCTCCACTTAGCGTACCTTAGCAACTTGGGTTCTGCGAGAAAGTGAGAAGTTTCTGGCTGGCTTTTTCGACTTTTTTTTTTCCCCTTGACCCCACATTCTGTTTGGATTTTAGGTAGCCTCTTTCTCTGAGCCCCGAAATACCAAGCAACCAAACAAACGTCTAGGGGCCATCCTGAACCCTCATACCTGCCAATTCAACTCTGTCGACCAACTTGTTTAGTCGAACCAAAATACTAAAATCTCCCTCTCATACAACTCGCTCAATAATCCATCTAGGAATATCCATCTAGAACCTTTTCCCACCCCTTGGTTTTCTTTTTCAGATTACTCAAAAAAGTACCAGGGACTTTTGGGGCTTATACTTCAGAACCCTTGCTTTTATTTTTCCTAGGACATGGCGACAGCAGAAACCACCAGCATTGGGCTTAGTTCCTCCAGCCTGAGCCGGAGCACCGCCCCTAACGCCATCGCCGCCGCCACTGCGACGCCCCCGCCGTTGCTGCTGCCCCGGATTACAATTAAGTTTTGCACACAATGCAAGTGGATGCTCCGAGCCGCCTATGTAGGTACCAGTCTGCTGTTGTTTTTTTTGTCGTTGTCAAGCTTTTATCTATTTATCTATTTTTTTTTTCTTTTTTGAGTTTTCTTTTGTCTTTATTTTTATGGGGGGATGGGGGTTTATACTAGCC
>JAVHJQ010002741.1:0-10954 GCA_031306095.1 Pyricularia sp. CD86 | reverse complement strand
GATCACAGCACAAAAACAGAATAAATCTTACCTCAGGGCCTGCATAGTCTCCCCCAAAAGCAACGATACTGAATTTCTTGGCCGACATTTTGGTGAAGACAATAAAATTAAAAGTGATCTGATGATGTGATGATTTGATGATTTTCTTTTCCCTCTTTCATTTCGCGAGGCAAAATTGGTTTGTAGATCCAAAGTGCACCTTTATCAAGAATCCAAGATCCCTATGAGGCAAACAATGGGTAACAAGAGAACCCCGGTCTTGTTTATTTCTGTTGGCTCCAGTGTGTCGGTACCGATGTTGTATTTTTGTCGCATAGCCCGATTGAAACCAAGTACAAGTGTAAGCGAGCCCAGCCAGTCACGTTAGATATCGCATGTTTGCAACACCATAAACCCCAGGTACCCAGGCTGATCAATGCCTTAGGTAGCTACGAATACATGTGGAAACAAAGTTTGAAAATGTCGTCTCAGCTGTGTGGACCACAGGGCTGCATAGAAGCCCGGGGTACTGGCCGAGAAGTGGCGGAATTGATCGGACGGATAAAGTTAATTTTGGTACCACCCCGGCCGGGGAGTATTTGCCCTACGAGGCAAAGTGGAGAGTCAGTGCTATTGTCTGAGGAGTATATGGCTTGTGAGGTGAATTTGAGAGTTAGTGCTGCCCCACCAAGGGCTGTATCTCTCAAGATGGATGACCTTTGTTCGAGTAGGGAAAAAAGGGCGCAAAAAAAAGGAAAGTGAATAAAAGAAAACAACAAAAAGAAAAAGACTAGCCGCTGAGCCGGGTCGACAGCTTCGAGGAATGGAGCACGGCCATGATGACGCGGGTCTGGTCGATTTAGCTAGTTTCAACGCTGCACATAATTATCCTTTTTCGTGGAATTAGTGTGGATTTGATATTCTACCGGTTTGGTAGAAACAAATGTAACATGTTCAAAATTGACTTTGGGGCGGCCTTTTTTCCCGAATCTTTTGATCGCTTTAAGCATGAGTAAGCTTTCAGCATTCAATGCCAGGGTCCTTTGATACCCTGACAAACAGGGAGGAGGGTTCCTGAAGCCGGCGTCCAGTTTTCTTTCACAAACTCCCTTAGCTGGCAGTACTATACATCATTTGGCATATCGGCCGAGAAAGTCTATACAGTAGCTGTTTACTAGGTCTGATATTACCTCAACACATTCGATATGATAGTCTTAATGCCAAATTTAGTCCGGATATCCCTGATACCCACCCATTTGAATCACTCGAGTAACCCGTCGGGAGATTTCCTCGACATGTTTCGTTAGCCCTACTCCATCACTATCTCGTGGAGGTTTTGATCGATCTGGAGTTCCTTTGAAACAAGTCAGGCACACCCCAAGGTATCCTGAATTCACATGCTGACCTCCCCGATTAGTTTCAAAATGAGCCTTCTCCCAGGTTGCTGGCAGTATTTTAGCAATCCTCATCACTATCATCTCCTTTCCACATAGCTTCACACACAGTTCAGCACCTTCTCGCCCCACCCTTGACTTGTTTTCAAGTTTTCAAAATCATCACTGCAGAGCAGGACAGAGCAGGACTCGTTGAACAACAGCATTTTCATTTCGCATATCCGGTTATATTTTTTTTTCTTTTTTTCCCCACAGAGCGCCCATCATGGCCGATCAATCACTCCAGTCTCAGCTTGCGCAGCTCTTGCAATCAATACGTGGAGTTCAGCTGGAAGACGATGCTTGGAGCTCTATTCCAGATGGCGAGAAGCAATCTTCGCTTCATCCTCTGACAGTCTTCTCTGTTCTCGGAGCACATTTGCGAAGAAACGGACAAGTCAAGGAGAGCGATGCCTTACTACAGACCGTCAGCATTGCCACTGCACCCACCAACCTGGGGGGTATGGCATTATCATGGACCGATGAAATTTCGGCGGATGACGTTAACGAGCTTCTTCTTCTTACTTCTGCATGTATGTAATCTTCGAAGCTCTTCCAAGAAAATCATGTTCCATACTGACTTCTTCCAGGGCTAGAATCATTAAATTCAGCCGAGCGCTACGACGGGACAATGACTGCACCCCTGAGTTTGCGTCCTGCCAGCAGACCACCCATGAACGTGACGGAAAAGATCTTTGCAATGCACGATCTATCCCGTACCGGCCACGTCAAGACGGGAGATACCATCCGCGTGTCTGTAGACTGGGTCATGGCTAGCGAAGCCAGCTGGCACGTAAGTGTTTTTTTTTCCTTTCTTTTTTTCTTTTTTTTGGTGTTTGATATTTATTGAATTTCTCAACAACGGCAACCGCCTACTAACCTAGGATGAAATGCAAAACTTCAGGGCATGCTTCAGGTGTACAACAAGCTGGGCGACCCGGGAGTGTTTCGCAACGACCGGTTCTGGCTGGCCGGAGACCACGTGGTCGACCCGCGGCTGTCAGACACGCCCCTGGTGCAGAGCCTGGTGCGCGAGATGGACTTTGCGCGGAAAAAGTTCAAGATGACGCAGTTCCAGGGCAGCAACTACACCATCATGCACACGGAGTTCTACCGAGAGCGGGCGCAGCCTGGCCAGATCATCATCGGGTCCGACTCGCACACTTGCAGCTCCGGCGCCAACGGCTGCCTCTCCATTGGCTTGGGAGCCACAGAGGTCACCATGGCGCTGGTCACGGGCCAGATCTGGTTCAAGGTGCCCGAGGTCGTCGAGATCCGCCTGACTGGCAAGCCCGCCCGCGGCGTCGGCGGCAAGGACGTCATCCTGTACATCCTGCAGCAGCTCAAGCGCAACACGGTCGCCGCCGACCGCGTGGTTGAGTACACCGGCCCGGGCTGCAGGTGGCTCAGCTCCGATGCCCGCTTCGCCGTGGCAAACATGACGACGGAGTTTGGCGGCATCACGGGTATTTTCGTGCCTGACGTCGTGACCAAGCGCTTCATCGACAGCCGCAAGACGCCTCACCACAAAAAGGCTTCGCACTACTTCCGCGCCGACGAGGGCTGCTCTTACGCCGAGTCGTATGAAATCGACCTCTCCAAGGCTCAACCGTCGGTGGCGCGTTATCCGAGCCCAGACGACGTCGTCCCCGTCGGCGAGGTGGCGGGCACCGCGCTGGACGGCGTGTTCATCGGCGCCTGCACCACGGCCGAGGAAGACCTGGTGGTCGGCGCATTGGTGCTCAAGGCCGGTCTGGACAAGGGACTAAAGCCCGTCGGGAAAGGAGAGCGCCGTGTCGTGCCTGGAAGTCGGCCTATCGCTGAGCACCTGCGCAAGACCGGACTTGCCGAGATTTACGAGCAGGCCGGCTTCACCATTGGCATTCCGGGCTGCTCTTACTGTGTTGGAATGGGTGCCGATATGGCTGCGCCGGGCTCGGTTTGGCTGAGCAGTCAAAATCGTAACTTTGAGAATCGCATGGGCAAAGGTGAGCTGCATGTTTTGAGTTCTTGTGAATAATCATGCGTTTACTAATGAGACTTTCCAGGCGCTCTTGGCTCCTTGGCCTCGGCTGCTACAGTGGCAGCGTCTTCGTTTGATATGAAGGTCACATCGCCTCAGGAGCTCATTGATCTCATCCCAGAGGAGCACTGGGACAAGGTCAAGGGCAAAGGCTCCTTGCCTACTGGTGTCCTGGAGGAGCCATCCTGGGTTGAGCCTGCTGGACGAGACGGTCTTGGATCGGCTGACGAGCCCACAGAAGAGACTGCCCCTGCAGCATCCAGCAACGGCAATAATTCTGATGTAGCTTCGGCTGAGAAGAGCGCAGCGCAGGGCATCATCAAGAGCAAAGTGTACCGCTTGGGAGACTTTGTCGATACAGATGCGGTAAGCAAAACCACCAACCGACCCCGACTGATTTTCCCAATTAATTACCATGAGACTGACTTGTGATATTGGCATCCAGCTTGCTCCTGCTCAGTTCCTACTCACATCCAAGGACAACAAAGAGCTTGGAACCCACTGCATGGAGAGGAACGAGCCAGGTTTCCGTGATGCAGTTAAAGATGGTCATGAGGTCATTGTTGGCGGCAAGGCATTCGGTTGCGGGTCCAGTCGGCAGGAAGCCGTACAGGCTCTCTTAGGTATGACTATTTCCCAGACTGGCAACTTTTTTCCTCTCGCAGACTACGAGTAGGCAACAACAGTCAGATCCTTTGCTAACATTAGTTCACCAGGCGTCGGAGCAAAATGCATCATCGCCAAGAGCTTCGCCTTCATCTTTGCCCGCAATATGCCGTCCCTGGGCCTGCTGGGATTTACCATCACCGACGAGCGCTTTTACGAGCTCGCCAACACGGGAGCCCCGATTGAGATTGATCTAGACCAGAACATGCTTCACATTGGCGGCGAGACCTTCCCCTTTGCGCTGTCAGCCCTAGAAAAGAAGCTCACAGAGATTGGAGGCATGACTAATGCGTTTTCGAGATTTGGCAAGCGTATTTATGATGTACTGGCCGGTGGTGCTACCGCAAAGGCAGTTCCCAGGCCCCTGGCGGCGGAGGGAGTCATGTCTTGGTGATAGAGGGGGGTTTGATAAGGCAAGCCGGAAAAGAGAAGCGGTATTTGAACCCTGAGTAATGTGTCTTTAAATATCCAAGCTTGATTAGACAATAAGAAAGAAAAAGAAAAATCGTTTTGCTGGCTCAGGAGGGCATTAGCCGAAATAGGGTTGACGTTGAATTTTAACTCACGATAAGCGTTTTTTTTTTCTTCTCATCCCAAAAGATTGATCCGTTGACTTTACTAGCTTACTTCGATAATGCGGATAAATAACTAGTCAAGGGTTTTCGATAAGGTCTGCTTAGACTGTCTTGGGCGTTTATTGACACAAAGCGATGCGCAGGTGTGTTGAACATAATCTATTCTGTGTTTGGCTTGCTTCATCCAGCAGGCAAATCATTAGCTAGAACTTGGGCTGTGCTCACAATTCTACCATTGGGAATTTTCCCATCACCACTGTCTGCAATAACTCCGTAGAAATTTGGCTTTACTTTGCAAGACCCCAGTCCGGAGTACTCTGTCTAAACGCATCTCTCATTCACACACCGGTGCCTTTTTATAGTTGAATTCAGCTTTGTAACCCTTTCTGAAGTCCTCGGTCAAGCTAAATCCGAGGATGTCACTAGGGGCGTACATCAAACACTTACACTGACAGCCCTCAGTAGTGTCGCCCCCGACGTTGGTCTACAGTCTCTTCACTCTGGATGCAGTTGTTGTCGGTGCAGGTGCCTCGATCAACTCAATGAAAATCACAGAATGACACTGGCTCTTTTACTGGGATTTGTTCCTGTGACAGTAGTGATATTCGTCGCAAAATAGACTCAACTGTCCCCGGTAATCCCACGTGGTTTACAAGTTGATCTTTGCTGCTTTCGCATTGAAATCGGCTACTGCAGTATAAGCCCATGTCACCTAATTTAATCTCGCCGCTTGAACATGGCTCTGGAAATCACCTAGAGCCCAGCCGGTGTTTGATTATGCGGATCGTTCCGACCCTTCGGTAGGTACCTAAGTTTCAAACATCACTCCCCGTGGAAGCTATGGCCTTGTTTCCCAGTGGGTCTTATAATGCGAGCTGGGAAGTTGGACCCCAAGCGGAGACGAGGACCTTTTTTTTGGTCGCCCCTTTTCATTGGAACATGCTTGTTCTTAGCAACAAGGGCGAACCTTCACCGGGCCTCGTGACCTGATGACCGGGAATAAACTATCAGGATGGGAATACATCACCCAAATTTTCATTAGAGATGGAAGCCTGTCTCTGGGGTGTCGCAAGGTTGTTTCATGTATCTGAGGCGATTGAGCACCTGAACTCCATCCGCATTTACCTCTCGGCTGTTCGGCTGACTGACAGACAGGGAGCAGCTCAGTACTTCTTGAATGCATTTGATCCCATGCTAAGAGTATTTTGACGTATCTGTTCCGGTATGCTGCTGACTCCTCATGCATCGAGGAAACACGAGTTCTCCACCGAGCTTTCATGCCAAACGGCACAACAAAGCGAAAACATCCCCGCCCGTTCCAAGACTTGTCTCTTTGATGAAGGAAATTGCTTGCCTAGAGTTGTAGCACTTGGATCATTTTCGGTGCGAAAGGGTGGCTGTCAATTGCGGCACGGGCACAAAGAAGGCCGAGGAAGGTCATTTTTTAATCGACGTATAAGCGCAACTGTTACCGGCGAGGTGGTAGGTAAATCTAAAATAGACTAGACTAGATCATTCATTACCAATACAATACCAAGCCTCTATCAAGCGACTAAGAATTTGTCAAGTTAGGTAATTGTGGCTGTTCCGCCTTGGAATGCACCTCGAAAGGGATAAAAGTCAGGATGAATCATTCTGGTGCAGCCATCAATTGCGCACCAATTGGGGAAAGCCAGCAGCGCCCAGCCCACGTCCAATTGGTTCGGCCTGCAGCGAACTTGGGGGAGACGAGCCTAAACGATGGATCCGTTGCTGCTTGGTGACGTCTAATTGACCAATCGGGAAGAAACGACTTCTTGTTCAACATGTGCAATTAATTGAAGATATGATGCCAAAAAAAAAAAAAAGTGCTATAAAGATCGTGGGAATGTTCAACTGTCAACCGAAAATAAAACAATCAATATCCATCAAACTCATAGCACAGAGCTCCCGAGCAAAAACTGCAACTGCACACACACTACCTGCAACTCAAGTTACACCAACAAAACACTCCACTCTAAACACACAACTCTCCACCACTTCCAACTTTTAACAATGGTCGGCGGCGGCACAACCGGCAGTGGCAGCGGCGCAAGCAGCCCGTCTCTGTCTCCATCCACCTCACCCGGGGACACTCTTGTCTTCAACCAAGAACAGTGCCTCTTCTGCAACAAGCTCCACGGCACTTTCGAAGCCAACATGGCTCACATGCGACTGGCCCACGGCCTCATAATCCCAGCCAAGGATCGCCTGGTCGTTGATCTCGAGACGCTCTTTTCATATCTGCACCTTGTCATCTCGGGCTACAACGAGTGTCTGTGCTGCGGCACCCAACGAAACACGACAGAGGCTGTCCAACAACGTAAGTTGTGAGCTCTTGAGAATAGCTGTTTTTGAGTTATTTTGCTGACCAGCACATGGCTTCCTAGACATGATGGACAAAGGCCACTGCAGATTTGACATTGATGCTGACGGCTCCGAGTACGCCGATTTTTACGACTCGTCTACTGACTCCGAGGTGGATGGCGACGTCGAGGAGGACAGCGACGACATCAAGACGCCGAATCTCAAGAACGAGAACGTGGCAACCGACCCGGATGAGAACTGGCTTCGTCTGCCTTCAGGCCGCATCATATACAACCGCGCCGGGCCTTCATCCAGCTCCCGTCCACGACGGACCCTGGCGCGGTCTTCGGACCATACTCCCGGGCTGCTCCCGGGCGGTGGCCTCAACGACCAAGACGAGCGAGCACCAGAACCACCATCTGCCTCCGCTGGCAACAAATCTGAGAGCAACAAGCTTGCACTTTCCAAGGCCGACAGGCGGGCCGACGCCATCGAGAAGCAGTTTGCCAACCTCCGCTCCAGCGACCAGCTCGCGCTCGCGCACCTGGCACCGTCGGAGCGGCGGGCGGTCGTGGCCATGCAGCAGAGGGAGACGGAGAGGTTGGGCAGGGTTGAGAACAGGTACCGGCTCAGGGTTGAGGGGCTGGGGAACGTGTTTCTGATGACGCATTTCAGAAAGGACGCGGCGGACAAGAGGACTTTGTACCGGTGATTGGCGTGGAGGCGTTGATATAATTGGACATTTTTCATTCGCAGAATTTTTCAAGCTTTGGAATTGATCAATGCAGTAAAAAGGGACTAAAGTGAAAGTACGTGATATTAATTATCATCATTATTTGAGCAGTATAATATGTAACAACCAGTTAACACAAGACAAGTGCTCCCTAGACCAACGGCAGCACTTCTATCTCTCTCCTCCAGACCTCCCATCCATCCACCTTGGTCAGATCTCCAAACGGCCTGGAAGCAGCCACACGCATACTGTAGGTGAAGCAAGCAAAGTCCACATTAGCTTTTGATTCTCCAATCCAACCAAAGAATCAGACAAATGGAATCAAGAAGAACAAAAAGAAACATACGTATAGTTACCAGGCGTAATCTGGCTGCCGTTGGCCATCTTGCCCATCCACCAATACTTCTTCTCGCTAGGGTTATAGGTGCTGAGGCGAGTTAGGAAGTTCAAAGGGAACGGCTCCATCTGGCTGCTGTAATAGGGATCCGACAGGTTGTATGGCGGGGCGCCGAAGTCGCCCTCGCTACTCAGAGAAGGGCCCGTGTAGTGGCTCACGGCGTTGACGAAGCCGTTGGCGCCTGGAGTCAGGGGGTAGGTCCATTCCGACTCGGACCAGTTGGATTGGAAGATCTTTTTTTTTCGACATGTCAGCATAAGAAGACCTTGTTTGACCAAGAAGTAAATGGAACAAAAACTTACGTCCCATCTGAGTTCCCTCACGCCCCAAGTGAATGAGGTGTGTATCCAGGGAAATTGACGGCCTCCTTTTGTAAGATTAAAGTTAAAGCTGCGGAAGTGAAAAGGCCCAAGTGTTAGTGGATGCCACACACGATGGCTGCTACTGGATTTGGTAAGCTTACTATGGCTTTTCGTCAATGGAATACCATGTCGAGTCACCCGAGAAAGCCAGGGGGTAGTTCTTTCTAAAGGCCTTGATGTTCTGGTACATGCTGGATGCGACACCTGTTTTTTTTTTATGGTCGAGTTGTCAGTAAAATTGTTTTGATATCTCTTGGAACCAAACTAACAGAAGAGATAAAAAAGAAGGACAAAATGAAACATACCCATATATGGCAGCGACAGCTGGTCACCATTATCACCAGCCACAAGAACCTTGCCGCTGTACGTCGGGACCACCGTGTCGTTCCACCCCTTTGTCTCGGGGTTGGCAAACGTCACCGTGACCTTTTTAGACTCGCCGGGCCCGAGGCTGAACTGCTCCGGGAGCTGCGCATCAGGCACCATCTGCTTGGGCACCAAGTTTGTGAATTGCGTGATGCCCCAGCTGTCGACGACGATGTTGTTGAGCTCAAGGATCTCGAACCCGGCGGCCGGCTCGAGCGAAAAGCTGTACGACACGGTAGCGGCACCGTTGTTGGTGATGGTGACGTCGTGCGAGCCCTGGAAGTTGGCCGTGTCGTTGAGGTTCAGCTTGGTCGTGTCCAGCGTCGTGGCGCCGTGCAGCACCCTCGTGGCGTTGATGAGCCCGCTGCCGATCTGCACCGGAGACGCAAAGAACTCCGAGCTGGTGGTGGTGCCGTCGTACCACGGAAGCGTCGAGCCCGCGCTGGCGATCCGCCTGGTCAGCTCGGCGGCGAGTCCCACTCCGTGCTTGTCGCGGCCGCCGAATGCGCTAATGTACAGAGCGGCAATGCCGGCGATGTAAGGTGTGGCCATGGACGTGCCGCTCTGGACCATGTAAGTGTTGTTGGGCCAGGTGCTGAAGATGTTGCCCCCGGGCGCGGCGACGTCGGGCTTGAGCTGCAGGTCGTAAGTCGAGGCCCAGCTGCTAAAGGTGCTGGGCTTTCCTCCCGCCTGCAGGTCTGGGATCCCTACCAAGGGGGCGTCTCCCTGGTGCACGGAAAAATCGGCAGTCACGTTGGAGCCGGCGACGAGGGCGTTGATGATGGCGTGTCCGGCCTCGGCTGTAATCATACCCAAAAGGCTGCCTGGGTCCGAAGAGCCCGGCGTGACGATGGGCCGGTCGTCGTTGTAAACGAGCACGTACTTGGCCCCCAGCGCCTCCAGGTTTATCTGCTTTGTCACAAAGCTGCAGCCGGCCGTGCGGCGGACGAGGGCCACGGCTCCCGTCAGGTTGGCGGTTCCCGCCGGGTATGGGTTGCAGGCGTCGTCTGTGTTGCTGGTGTTGAAGTTGAGGGCCACGACCGGCCAGCCGTTGACCTCGTCGGGGAAGTTGGCGGCCGCCGGGAGGTATCCGGACTTGGTGGTGTTGGAAACGCCATGCCTGGTTGTCACCGTCAGGCGGTAGGGCGTGGCCGCTTGAGTGGTTGCTCCGACGGATGCGATGGACAAGAGGTCCGGACTGGTGTTGGCATCTCCTGCATAAAAGGGGCCGTCGGCACCGTTGTTTCCTGCAGACACCGTCATAACTACGCCTTGGCTGACGAGGCGGGCTGCCAAGACGGCCAAAGGGTTATCGGTCCATCCCGTCAGGCCACTGATGCTCATGGTGATGATGTCGGCGCCGTCGCTGTATGCGCGCAGCCAGGCCTCCATAAGGATGTCCGTCGTGGTGCCAGCTTCAGTTGCCATAACCTTGTAAGCGAGGAGGGTGGCGTTTGGAGCCACGCCGACAAACTTGTCACTGGAGCCCGCCACGATGCCTGCGACGTGAGTGCCATGGCCGAGGCTCGGGGTGTCGAGAGGGTCATCGTCAGGACGGGGTGTGTCGTCAATTCCGGCATCGCCTACAAAATCCCAACCACCGGCGACCTTGAAACCGGGGCCGAAGCCACCTCCGAGGGCGGGATGCGGGTACCAGACGCCAGTGTCGACGACGGCAACCTTGACGCCCTCTCCCAGGATGCCCTCGGCGTGCAGCCGGTCGACACCGGTGGCGGCGTGCACCGAGTAATCTCCGACAGCGACCTCATCGGCAAAGGATTGTTGGTCCAGAGGCTCGTCGAGCTCGATGCGCTGGTTGGGCCAAATGTTGACGGCGCTGCTGGTCGACGCAAAGGTGGATGCCTCCTCTTTGCTGGTGGCCTCGATGACGGCGCCGGTGAAAATGCCGGGCGAGTCGAGCGTCTTGACCACCTTTACAGACCCATCATTAGGCAGGTCGCGGGGGACAATGCCCTGGGGAAAAAAAAAAGAAAAAAAAGTGTTAGCTGCACGAATTTTTTATATAAAGATGAAATACTAAAAAAGAATACTCTCAGGGCAAACTCACATTTGCATATTCGACAATGTACTGGTT
>JAVHJQ010002740.1:0-11370 GCA_031306095.1 Pyricularia sp. CD86 | reverse complement strand
GCACCACTACTAACCCACAGCTTGCCGTCGCGGATTCTTCACAATGGTACGCCCTTCTCCATTGAAACGAATGGATTCCTGCCAGATCACAGAGATGCTGACTATGCACGACTTTCCAACGAAATAGGCGATCAAGCACAACAACCAGATCCCCCACAACCGTTAGTAGACTATCTCCCACTCCCGCCAGCGACGACGAAATTCGAAGGGAAAGGCAATAACCCAAGGGCACGAACTAAGGCTGACGACGACATACAGACTTCCGCAAGGATTGGCAGCGCCGCGTCCGGTGCCACTTCGACCAGGTACGATACGACGAATCTTGGAATTGGAGGGAAATTTGATTTCTCAAGGCCAAAGCAACTGGAGCCGTGGAAAGGAAAATTTTGCTCATGGGCTTGATCTCGAACAACCGCTGACGTTCAAATTTTTTTGGTGGATTAGCCCGGCAAGAAGGCATCGCGAAGAATCGCACGCCGCGCAAAGGCCGCTAAGGTCGCTCCTCGCCCCGTCGACCTGTTGAGGCCCGTTGTGCAATGCCCTACCATTAAGTACAACCGCCGTGCCCGCCTCGGCCGCGGCTTCACCCTTGACGAGCTCAAGGTACGACACTCCTGGCGGTCTTGCCAAAGCCTTGATGGCTAGCAGGCGGATATTATCCTAGGCGAAGCACATAGATCTAACAATACGTCTTTTACAGGCTGCTGGTCTGCACAAGCTCCAGGCCCGCACCATCGGTATCTCAGTCGATGGCCGCCGCCGTAACCTTTCCGAGGAGTCGCTCGCCCGCAACGTCGAGCGCCTCAAGGCCTACAAGGCCAAGCTCGTTGTCATGCCCAAGAAGGGCAAGAAGCCCGAGGTTGCCGACAAGACCGCCCACAAGATCTCCGCCGTCGTCCCCATCGTCCCCCCTGTTGGTGTCACCGAGATCAGCAAGTCGGACATCCCCAAGTCGGACAAGAGCGCCTACCGCCAACTGCGCGAGGCCAGGGCCAACGCCCGCCACGAGGGCAAGCGGGAGAAGCGTGTGAGGGAGAAGGCCGACGAGGAGAAGGCCAAGAAATAGACAAGATACCATCATCTATGAAAAAGAAACGTCTTTCTATCCTTGTCGCCGCCTTTTGTCTTTTTTCGGAGCTTTTTTCATCTTTCTGTCATGTTTCTTGGGCGTGTGGGGTGCAACGAACGAGACGTGGTTATGGTTCTCTGCTCGTCACAGGCACATCACACTAAAGGTAGTCTCGGTTGGTTCTGCTTTCTCGCGGTCTGCTCCAGGGAAAATAAAATTAGGAGAACATGGTGTGGTGGTTTCTTAGGGCCGTTTATTTCACGGAGCAACACAGGGCATGGTTTCAGAAACTTCACTGCATCGCGGGTCTGCTAGATGTATTCTGATAATGAATACGGAATGAATGGGAAGGCAAAGCACTTTCTACTTGATGCCTTGAGGTCACGGATGCCATAATGGTGATGTGAACATTGACTTTGATCAGTGACGCCTCAAATGTGTGAATGTTTTGTCTAACTGCCTGTCGCTAAGCGTTTGCTGCTGGCTGCTCCCGCTCCCCAAGCACCATCTCACCACCGGTCTGCATAAGCTGTTGAAGTTTAGTCTTGTGCTCCTCGGACAGAACCTCCAGCGCGGCCTGACTCTTGAGTAGCTCCACCAACAACACCAGGACGTTCTCACGGTCAATCTTGGCCATCTGCGCCGCCCGTCTCGGGTCCGCTTGTTTCGGCTCCAAACCCAGCCCTTCAATGCCATCCACGGTTGCGACCTGCTTCTTCTTGTCCTCCTCCGTCTTCCTAGTTGCCTCCTCTGCGGCCTGACCCTGGCCAAGGCTCACGGCGCGCTCGAGCGCATCCAATGCCTCGTCGCTGCTGGTAAGGGTGCGGGCGACGAGCGAAGCGCCTTCCGAGCCGTGGCGGGTCATCAGCGCCAGCACGAACCAGGCCTCGCTGCGGAGCGCGGGGAAGCGGGTCTGGGTCAGCAGGAAGGCGAGCAGGTTGTGGATGCCGTCGTGGCGGGCGAGGAAGTTTGCGAGCGGCCCGGTTGGGGTGGTAGGATCCTGCCAGGCGGGAGAGGTCAGGATTGTGGATTCTGGCCCGCCGCTGCCGTGCAGGACCCTGCAGAGAGCGAGGGCGGCTCGTGATGCTTCGGTCTTGGTGGGTTCTGTCGGGGCCGTGGTGAAGACTTCGATGAGTGCGTGGAGTTGGGTCCTCGGCTGCTGCGGGGTGTTCTCGTCCGAGGTCGTGGCGGCGGGAAGGGGTTCGCAGAAGAGGCGGGCGTTGGAGGGTGTTCCTGTCAAGAGCAACCGGCAGAGTGATATAGTGGCGAGCTGGGTCTGCGGCTGAGTGTCCTTATGCGCCCAGAGGAACGGGAGCAGACCCGTGGTTGAGGTTTCTTCGTTGTCGCCGGTTGGTCTGCTGACGGAGCTCAGGAGGTGCTCGCCGAGAACCGGGCGGTTCCCCAAGGGGATTGCGAGGTTCTTGAGCAGCCCGATGGCGGAATGCAGCACCGCACCTGGAGCGGCGTCGTCAGGCCCCGGCGTGTAGGGGTACTCATTGGCAAGGAGGGATATCAGCGGCTTGTGAATGCCCAGGGTTTGGACGAGCCACGACGTTTTGGCATCGTCGCACGCAAGATTTCCAAAAGTCAGACATGCCGCTTCTTGAAGTGGGGAGTGGTGCCTGGAGAGCCAGTCGGTCGTGATGCCGTGATCGGCCAGCCACTTGGTTGGATTGCCGTCTGATGATGTTGAGAAAGGCTCTGTCCAGTTTGGCTGGGAGGAAAGATCGGCAACGATACCAACCAGAGCCTTGCGCATGTTGATAAGATGGTTGGCGTCATCAAGATCATCTTCGTCCGCGTCTGCGAATGAAAAGCGTGTACATGCTGTCTCCAGGCCTTTGTAGATGGCAAGCGAGTCGGAGGATGATGTGGATGCCGTGACGATCCGGTCTGGGGTCAGATATGCGGTGGCTGTGGAAACCAGGCTGACAAAATCCTCAATGTCGAGTGATGAATTTGCTGCTGGCCAGGATGGTGGAGATGAAGCGCATTTCAGGAGGGTCATAGGGATGAATGTGTCCTTGGAGGCCTTTTCATGTTCTGTAGATGCAAGAAGGCCGATGGTCTTTGCTGCAATCCCCACAAGGTGTGGTGCCTTTGCCACCCGTTGACTCTGAAGCCATTCTGCCAGTGCCCTTGAGAGGCCTGCCTCTGCCGCTTTTGAATGGGCAGGCTCTATAGGGGGTGTGTTCACGTCATTAGCTGAGTGCTGGGGTTTATCAAGCGCCAAATATATGTGGGAAATTAACAAACCATATTCTATACAAATGTTGTGCAACGAAGGAATCACAAACGGAACAAGTTCGTCCTCGATGAGAAGCTTGATTATCGGTAGGAAATATGCCCCATCGACAACCCGTGCTCTGTTTTCGTCTAGGCGGGCAAAGGTCGCAGGTCAGATACAAGCACAAACATGATTGGATACGCTCAAGTGGTCAAACGGACCACAGCAGGTCCAGTAGGAAACGCCTACCTGTATCCGCGCACGAGTTGCCCACGAGACGAAGTGCCTGGATCTTGAGTGATTGATTTGTTTCTGGTTCGGCCAGCAAATCTAGGCAAAAATCCAAAATGCCAGAATCACCGATTGGGAGTCTCCATGAAGCTGGGGGTGTTTTTTTTTTGTTCCAGTGCATGTCAGCTGTGTTGCCTGAAAAAAACATGCAGCTCACCGTTTAAAATTAGGTCCACGTCACTGGAAGAAACTGACCGTCACGGCTGCCCGTTGCTAGCTTTTGTGTGATGGCTAGTAAATCATCCAGCGATTCTGGTTGCCGGAGCTCTTGTGCGCGGGCGAGAACTGTCTTGAGGCCCTCGGTGCGCTGTGTTTTGACATCTTGAGGAATCTTGCCATCTTGAGGAAGGTTGTCGTCACTGTCACCGCCAAGTTTGGTGCTGTTCGTGTATTCCAGCAGGCTGGTTCTGTTCATATATTCCAGCAGGCTTGTGATGTCTTCTGCCGCCATGATTGGAACTTGTTTGCACTGAGAAGCAAACCAGTTTGAACAACAAAGCGCCATAGATTTTATGGGAGATGGAGCGTCCGATACAAGGTGTTCCCCAAAGCTTACTTTACCAGCTTCTGGAGGGGTAGGGAGGTAGAATCAACCAGAGCCAAATAATCGCACACTATCGCGGGGCCCAATTCCGATCAGACAAGCACAACAGCGCACGCACAAGTCAATTGCCTGTGTCGTACCAACAGGAGCATGCACAGCATTTACAACGACTCGTCGTAGTGCAATTCGGTATGATTCAGGCTTTCTAACAACGCAGTCGAGCCACGTCGCCTACTTTGTTTCCGTTGATCTCTAAACCAGATTGAATGCAAGGCCACGCCTCCGAGAAGCACTTTCCATCGTCGGACCAACAAATCGCCACAATTGAAGCTAACACATATGCATAACGAACCAAAACGTGCTCAACCTACTACACTCAAAACAGCGAACACAAATCTCTCATCTTCATGGCACCACGCAAGGCGGCGCACACAATGAAAAGAGGTGGGTTATCAAAAATTGCGCCAGGGTTGGCCCCGAAGGACAAACCAGAACGGTCGACGCCACGGTGTGCAATGCAGGTCTCCCGTTCTCCGGCTCCGTCTTCTTGATCACGGAACTCGGCCAACAAGGTAAGTATGAAGAAGGAAAGAGATCAAGAAGGGCTCGAAGCTTTGGGCCGGGCACAAGAGGTCTTTAAATAGGCCACATTTTAGGCGGGCTCCGCCAGCTGCAAACTTTTTCTGGAATTCACCAATCACAAATTAGGGTGGCTGGTTAAGACCTGGTGCCTGGTTAATAAGGTTCCCTACAGGGTGGTTAGCGTGCGTGTATGGAAAACAGTGGACGTGTTCTGGCACGGGTGTTGCGCACAGTGGAGAACAAACAGCTCCTTCCATCTGCAACTATTGATTTGCGATTACTTTGGGACATGATCAACCAGAGCATTAGAAAGAGTGATAGGTATGTTCACAGACACAGATACAATTGACATTTACTATCAAATATTAAACTAAAGCTTGATACAACTGCTGCACTGTGCTCTCTGGCATCAGATAACAAAAGCTAGCTACCTCGCATGTATAGGTACACTCAGATCCCCTTCAGCATCTTCGGCAGAATGGTGTCGGTAGCGTTCCAAAGCATGGCGGCATTGTTATTCATCCAGTAAGCTCCCGTATACCAAGTAGACCGGAGACCCTGCAGCTTGTTCGCCTGGTTTATGATACCAGCACGAAGCTGCTCAGGAGTCCAGCGTCTGTACAAAAAGCCATGCTCTTCAAACGCTTCAAACTTCAACTGGTTCGCATCCCCCTTGGGCACCGTTCCGGCGTCCATGAGCTTCTGCAAGGAACCGCGCACGATATTCTGCGCGTCTTGGAAACCGGTCTCATTTTGTGCGATCACCAGGGATCGGAATACGGGACCGAACGATGAGTTGGCCCTGTAGTAAAAGTTTGCCAGGTACGGCGTGGTAGGATAGGCCAGGAAGTTTCCTCCCGCGGCATGGGGGTCGGTATTGGTGACGACCATGGCCGGCAGGGATGGGTGGGAGACGATGCCAGTGTAGTAACGGTTGCCCCAGGTCGAGTGCAGGACCGCCGTCTCATTGTCATCCAAGTCAAAGACGGTCTTGTCCATCGTCTCCGGCCCGATGGTGACCAAAAGCCTCTTGGCGTTGACGGTGGAGGTGCTTCCGTTCTTGTGCTTGACGACAAGTTGCACTCCGGTGTCGGATCGGGTGCTGGAGACGACCTTGGACTCGTACATGACACTGTCGCCCAGAAAGTCCTGGATCTTGAAATAGATCTCCCGGTTGTCGCCCGAGGCAGCAACAAAGCCCCCATCAGCAGGGTAATAGGCCTTCCAGACATCGATGACCAGGGCCGTGTTGACATCCAGGCCCATGACGGTCCATATCTTTGGGGTAAAAGCTACGAGGTCGTACTTGCGTGCGAAATCCTTCCAAGGCAGAAGCAAGTCGGCGGGTATGTCATCACCCGTAGGGAATTCGGTGCCTATGGGGAGCAGGAGAGGCTCGAACCGTTTCCACTGTTCGCGCCACTTGCTAAACGCGGCGTCGGCTGCGGCGGATGCGGGAGCCGTGTAATTGACCAAGGCTCCATCTGTGAAATCCGCCGAGATTGATGCAGAACTGTCATATGTTGGTGCTTTTATCGATATGTTGAAGCGAGCGAAATAATTAACGGAGGCGGTAATGTTGTCAAAGACATCAATTCCGTAGCCAAAGGGCTTTTTGGTCACTGGATCGTACCATGTGTTGGCGTGGCCACCCTGCAAAATAGTGAAAATTCCTTGTGAGCAATTGGTGTCTACCACACCAAAGGTTATCCGCATTTGCCGTCTGATGGTATGGTACGTACAAGAACGCTGGCCCTTTCGACGACTATGACTTTCTTGCCAAAGTCTTGAGTCAACCGAACAGCTGCGTAGGCCCCCGAGCTGCCCCCACCAACGACAACAACGTCCGCGTCGACGGCAGAACTAGCGGCCTGTGCGGCGGCTCCTACTGTCGCCAATGCAGCAACGGAAATCTTGTTGAAGAACATTTTGCCCGAGGGTGCAGAGTTGCCAGGAACTAGATTCCATGGGCCATGGATTAATTGCTCAAGGACCCCCTCCTTCATTCAAGTATCTACTCCGACCCTTGCGAAAAATAAGCTTTCGGTACCGTTAATTACGATGCGAGTTGAGTTCAGGACCAACCTTGAATGGGGAATTAAAGCCGATACGGGCCCAGGAGCCATGCTCGTCTACGGCATAGTTTCTACATATGCCGGGCAATGCAACGTCATCGTTGCCGTGTTAATACGCTCGTTGGATTTACTAGCAAGCTTGAGGTACCGCACGGCAGTTATACCGCCGGGCGATGCTGACATTTGAAAGGAGCCATGCCATCCGGCACTCATGATTCAGTCAATATTGGGCGCCCTTCACAGTATCCAACTACACTGGGGTACCGCTACCATCGCTAATACCAGCAACACCATTATCAACACCACTACTAACACCACGCCATGGTTAGGATCGGGCGTTAGGGTTAGGAATTAGGCCTTAGCTGTTGGGGATTCGGGTTATCTAGGATAAACGTCAACAAGAAAATCGTGACGTGCAGATGTGAAGGACAGCACTTGGGTATAGGCGAAAAGAGTGCCCAATATTGAATCGTGGGTGTTGGATAACGTAGCCCTGGCTTTCGTATCGTCTCGTATTCCATCCATCCTCATCGACTGTTTAATTCAACGAGGATTCTCAAAATGCTGCTATCGCGACTTTTTTTGGGACCACCCGACGTCGCATTTGTTTTCTACCTTCAATTAACCGTCGCGCCACATGCCCCAACCTTCTTTGGTCAACCTTACCCATCCGGTTCGCCGCGACGATGGCCCCTTCCAACTCAGCGTCGAGGCGGTGTTCTCCCTCAAATGACAAGACAACTAATAATTCTTTAAAGCAACGGGAATTTTCGCGAACAGGGGTTGAAGAGTTGGACCCATCTGCAGATCTTGAAGAGGAGACGATGTCGCACTATGATCCGCTTCTATTTACCATATTTGCATTATTAACCTCGACCAGTGAGCATCGATTTGTCGTGCTGAAAGTGCACATTGTGCAAGACCAAGTCGATGGCAACTCTGAAGTCGAATTTTTCCATTGCGAGCGTTAAAGTCGGAGATTCATCACCCCGGCCGCGACAGAGTTCGACTCCCGGAAGATCATTTCACTATCCAAGAACAAGGCGGCGCGGCACCCACAACGTCTTGGTACTGCGGCCTTTGGGCATAAACCTCGGTGGATTACAGCGCTACATGCCTGATGGGGTTTTCCACGAATCTAATGCAGTGCGTCTTAACGCAGTCGGTTACCACAGCTCTTGAGTTTTTGTGTGATCAAGCAAAGGTGGTAAATTGTGGTAGGGATAGCATATTTCGCCGATTCGCAGAGATAATCTTGTGTTATTACTGACGAAAAATGAAATCGCAAGATGTTCATCCTGGAAAAATTCACCTTATACTCACCACAGACGAGATACTTGAGCAGTGTGAAGGAGACGAACTTTTAAATCCATCACCGAGAAAAATCGCATATAACGGCCGCGTAATATGTGTTTCCAAACGTATTTTAAATGGAGAGAATCCCCCAGTTTTGTGTGATTTTAGCAGCGCACGCATTACAAACGACAAACCTGAGCATGATCTACCTCTGATGCCAGAACATTATCGGCCACCAGAGGTGATTCTTGATATGCCCTGGGATTATGCGGTAGATATGTGCTGTCTCGGCATAACCGTATGTAAATTTTGTTTAATTTTTCCTAATCCTCTGTTTTGAGTTGGACTTGATATTAAGTATCGAGATTTATTTAGTTGCTAACTTATATTTAGGTATGGCAGATGCTGGGTACTCAAACTCTATTCAGCCACTACGGTGACGACGACCTCGCTAAGGCCCGCCGTTTATATCGAATGGTCGGCCTCCTCGGACAACCGCCCTTGGGATTCCTTCAGAAAAGCAAAAAAGGCACTTAAATACTGGGACGAAAGCAGCAAATGGAAATGTCTGGTTCCATTACCTCCACCCTCATTCACATTGGGATCGATTTGTCCCCTCAAAGGTGAGTGCAGAGTTCTGTTCTTGGACTTGATCCGCAGAATCCTATGTTGGGAACGCGATGAACGCCTCTCCCCAGGCGAAGCTTGGCATCACCCGTGGGTACACAGGATATGGGTCAAGGACTAACTCAACCCGGCGCAAGAGTGGGAGAGGTCCTAGAATGCAGCGTGATACTTTTTGTAGGCTCGCTGGTTTGATACATTGAACACCACTTGTGACCTAGTAAATTCTAATATATTTATCAATCGTGGCCTAGTATCTAGTATGTCGTGGTATTAAGCTGCGTTAAGTCGATCGTCACGCCCCGGGCGACCTTGTGGGAGTCCTGAAGGCGGGCGCCCCATGGCCACATGTTGATATTGACAAATAGGTACTGAATTAGCGGGCTAGATAGAGGATGGACCACGGAAGATTTTAACAAAAGGTACCGGCTATGTGCTGTTTAGAACTTTTACACCGAAAGGGATTTCTAGAATCGGGAAAGACCAGCAATTCGCGGTGGAACTGACTTTGTTATAGTGGAACAACATGCTATAGTGTTGCACAAACTTGTCTGCTACTGTATGTACCTTGGCTACCAAAATACCTAGTCAAAGGGTCTGATAAGCAACAAAGTACGGTTGCCAATGGGCTTGACAAGGCTGAAGACCCATACAGGAGGGCAATTTGGTACTGCAGCGTGACAAGCAGTCAGATGACATTGCTGGAAGCGATGACGCACGGCAGCGGATGCTAATTGGAGACCATAAACTGACCTGTCGCACAAACAACACTGACCCGGAGACAACGTGATTCATCCCGTCGGGGGTGATTGGTTGCCCGACCTAGCCAGAGGCAACCACCTCGTTAGATATATTGGAAGAAACGAGTGCCAATTGGCTACCAATATGGACTAGCTATGGAATGCAGCTGTTATGCCACCATATTGGAAGACGATGGAAAGTTGTGGATCAAGAAAAAGAGCAGGAGAATCAGTGCAGTTTTCCTATATCTTCGTGACGACGGCATTCGAGGGGGTTTCCCATCTTCTCCCTTTTCTTCTTCCCCAACGCTTCATCAGTTATACCTTACCTGTCTATAGAGAGGCTTCTAACGCGCTACCCTGGAAGGACCGACGAGAAACTACTGTCGCTTGGCGGTACAGATATGAGGAGGCGCTCAAGAGCACTGAGAGTGTTCTACCGGGTCGAGGATGCAACGTCGCGTGGCCGCATTTGCACAAAGAGGGGGCTGAGCACATCTTTCAAGGCCGCATTCAGGGCTGAAAGTTTTAATTCTATTGACAATGAATATCTACTGGAAATGCACCTGATATGGGGAAAGCGAGTACCAGCTCCCTACATTTCCACCTACAGCAAGCGCTGCGCCGCGGAAAGGGAGGCACGGCGGAGGGTCAAGGATGGGATGAGAGACGTCACCATTCCCACGATTGATCTTGACATGCTTCCAGACTGGCAACTTGAATTCCGCAACGTGCGACGACTCTGCAAAAATCTGGATGTCAGGATTAAGGATAGAGCATACAGCAACTCGGAACATGAATGGATCTTCCTCAATGAGATCCCCAAGGAAGCTGTTGTGGAAGTGTATAGGTTCAATTAGAACTGGTAGGACTTTGGTAGAAACGAAATTTGGGATACACAAAAGTCCCTAGGTAGCTTGTTTGCTCCTTGATAGTTCCGGCAGCTTCTAATCAATGCTTTTGCGGCGCATTGTGGACCGGTCCGGCGCCTCACTGCCAGACCTAGACCTAGACCTGGATTTGCCAGTAGTCGCAGGATCACCACTGATAGCGGTAGACTCGACGCCCGCCTTGTCATTTGAAGCATCGGTCTTGTTTCCAGGCTTGCACAAACCCCCCCCGGGTTTGTTGTGTGTCGCAGTGAGTCTAATAGTCAAACTCCCTCAGTTCAACAGTGTACGGAATGGGAGGTTTATTGCTGCTAACCATCTGAATTTGGTGTACCCTACGATCTTCACCTAGAAGCTTCCTCAACGATGATGCCAAGAATGCGTCCACAGGTTGAAGAGGGTTATACTTTAACAATACGTCTGTAAAAATGGTAAATTACTCAACTTTAACTAAAATCTCTATATTATTGGATTAACTCACATTTTAAATTCATTTCTGTTATAAATGTTGGGTAGTCGCTGCTTTTAAGCGCCTCATTGAAGATAACGGGCCTTATCTTGAATTGATATTTTTTGGGAGGAATATTTTCAAACTGTGGTCGGCAATGCTCATCGAAATAAACCTTAGTTTGAAGGTTAAATTTCAAGGACAATTTAGTGCTACCCCGAGGTAAGGCGACCTTATAATCGCTCCATCTAAAACCTTCTATATTAGTGCCCGCTATAATAATGCAAGCATCAGTGTGTAAGTTGTACGATAGCCTCCAACTTTCCCACCAATGTGCGGAGAGTGCGTTGGTTGGAAAAAGAGCGAGGAAAGCGTAAAGGGCGAATAATTGCCTAAAAGTCATTGTAAAAAACGTATTACTGGATTGTTGAAACAATAATATTTGTGCGATATATATAACACCCAAAAATGTTAAAGGAAGTAATTTAAAATAATAGTGATATATTTGTATAGTTGAAGATCAAAGCAGTGACGATTTGGAAAATTTTAGAATCGCGGGCAAAAGAAGTTACCTGATTATATAT
>JAVHJQ010002735.1:0-17927 GCA_031306095.1 Pyricularia sp. CD86 | reverse complement strand
GGACGTTGCTGGTCTGAGAATATGATATCTTATCCTTTTGTGGTCTTGTAGTGATTCTGTGTGCAGTGTGACTTGATAGTCTGTCTCATTATTTCCCTACCCTAATTATAGTATGAGTAGCCATCCCTGGAGACCTTTAAGACAGTTTGCCACAAACCTGTATGGATTCTTTGTCTCAGATGTTCACTGTCTTAACCTGTCAATTTGCGATTGGTCAGCCCAAGACGGGCTCGTTTTCCCCTGGTATATACAGGAAAAGCGGTCACACAATGTTACGCGCCGTTGGAGCAGCACGGCTGTCCTTTCAGGAAAAGGTTCTTCGCAGGTAAATTAATAGTTTCTGATGAAGACTAGGTTAGTTATGCCTATATGATACGAATTAGTCTTGCAACAAAGCTGGGCCCAGCTGGAACTCCGTCACCCTACGCCAGGCGTGTGGCGTGGAAGTAACTGAAGAGCAGATAGTCCATCAATAACATGACCCAACACGCATGTTCACAACTGAGGTAGACCGTTGGCTGTCTTTAGAAAAATAAAAATATAGAGATTTGGACAAGCAGTGGTAGCTGCGAAAATCCAAAAGAAAAGGAAACAAGCAAACACACCAAAAGGTTATACCATGTCCTCGCCAGATATATGTCTGCTGTTTCTACTGTTCCCTGAGCCCACCGCCTTTCTTGGAATGCTCATGTCGGAACCGCTACGCGGTCTGGAGGCGAATGGAGCTGGGGGTGGGCCTGCCGCAGCGGCACCTCTCTCCGCATCCGGATCCGTCTCCCTGGGACTGACAACTTCTCCCGTCCGGCCCGGTGACATGGAATACCTATTCCTGGCTTCAGTGACCGGCGCGGGTGGCAAAGTCTTACCAGGTCCTCCCCTGGGCGCCCTGGCAGGCTTACCCCAACCGGCCCGCCTCGTCATGGTCCACCTCAGCCCAACGGTCTTACCGTCGAGGACGAGAGGTTCCTTCCGGTGTAGAGGTATGTGATTGATCCGCCAGTCCCAAACTGCAGCGAAGACGGTTCGGTATGCCGAAAAGGCAAACACCGTGCCGATTATAGCGCCCGCCACAACGTCGTACCAGTTGTGACTTTGATCGACGGTGAGGGAGCCGCCGATGAGAGTTGCGCACAGGACAGGCGCGTATGTCAAAGCAAGTTTCCAGAATGAAGGGTGGTATTTGGAAAAGACCTTGAGTTTGGCGTTCAGATACAGATAGAGGAATATAAAACCGGCAAACGAAGTCGTGGTATGGCCCGATGGGAAGGATTGCAGCGCATTAAAAACGCTCCTTCGCTTCTCCCCGTCGTCCATGGCGGAGCAAATCTCGAAGGTGTACATGATGCCGCCGAAGCCCGTCCCCTCTAGCCCAGTCGAATTCCCACCAGGTCTACTGGCTCTCGATATGTCCGGCTGGCAGACATCAAGAAAATTGGGGCGGAGACCACCTATCAGCCATTTTATGATGACTTGAAACAGCGTCCCTCCGACGACAGCGTAGAGGACACCGAATACGCTGTTGTTGAGGTCCCAGAAAGATCGAATGCGGATCTGGGCCAGTAGAAAGACAATGATTGGCGTGGCGATGGCCATGATGCCGGCTTGTTCCGACGTGATAATTTGAGGGCGATAGGGGTGTGCGAATTGCGGGTAGACAATGTCGCCAGATCCTTGCGTGGTGATACTTGGGGAATTGGTAGTTGTCTGGGAGAATGTAATCGGAAAAGTCCTGTGGCCGGCTGCATCGCGAGTGAAGAACTGAGACATTTGAAAATGTCGCACCATATTAGCATACCTGCAGCAAGCCACACAGCAAGGACCATCATACGCCCTGAGGATTTCGATCACTCACAACATAAGAAAGGACAGCCATAACTACGAGAGTGACAATGTCAAGAGCTGATATTTTGAGCCATTCGAGAAAAGGCGGACGTTTCTTCATAGTATAAGATTGAACCTGGATGCGATCGCGGCCGCTGCGGCCTCGCCTCCAATGGCCGTTGTGCGTTGGAAGTGTCGGGGACTCATCGTTATCGCGAGGCCGGCGGCGAAACATAGAACCAAGTCGAGGCATTGTCCCGTACTGTGTGGAGGCGCGACGGCTACAGGTAGACGAAAAGCGACCGCTGTTCGATACTGGCCGTACCGGTGATTGAGAGCGGGGCCTGGAGATGTTCAGGTCCGGAGGGAAAGATGCAAGAAGAGGTTCTGATGAGGAGGGGTAGCTGTTGACGTGTGACGCGGCTTCTTGAGTCGAGGACATTGCTGACTGCCTGCGACCAGTCGTGTGCGGCACGGCGTTTGTGTACTCTCTTTCCGTGTGCCTTTTCCGCTGCCTTTTCCATGCCGAACTTGGCATCTTGGCATCTAGGTACAGTCAGTTTAAACGAGTTGTCACATTCACACTTCCAAATGTTATATTTACCCCTGTACGGTTATTTCTCTGTGTTGCATCAACGTACCCAACGTGGGGACTTTAACTAAGCCTTAGCTCAAGACGGCAAAATTGGGGATGATGTCATGGAATAGAATGGCTGCCCCATTGCAACACACCACCTCACCTCTTAGGAGCTAGCTAGGTAGTCGCCAAGACTCCCGCTACCAGCCACAATATTACCGAACTACACTTGCAAACTCGCTATAGTAGGACCTGTAATCTGGCTTCCTGCAGTTTCAAAGAATATCGATCGGGACTCATCAATTTTACTTGACTATAATCACGATAGCCCCATCGATTACCGCTTCCCCAGATATGCAGGGCCCGCAAGCTTGTTTGAACTGTATTGTCCGATGACGGATCCACTGATCGTCCCTTTAATCATTGTGTTTGGGGATGTTGCCTCTTCTCTCGTCCGACTGACGCGACCGAATGCCCTGCGTAGAGTTGATGATATGTAGTCGCAACCGTTCGATAAGCCGGGCTGTCATGCTACCTTGATGCTGCAAACTCATCAAGACGAAAACATCGCCTCCTCCCATTGTGGCAGAGTTGTGCAGTAATTTCGGACACCGGCGCCAAGACTTTACTTATACCAAACCAGCGAGTATCCTAGCACCATCAACTGCTTTTTTAGGCTTTTTTGTGATCGCATGCACCAACTGAGTGCCGGTACCCGGTGTGCTTCCGGGCAACTGGTCTAGAATCACTGCTATAAATCCGTCGTGAATTGCAACCTCAACCTGTCCGGTCTCCACCCCACAGAGTCAAAAGTGTCCGCGAATCCACGTTTCCCCGTCGGCGGCATCCCCCCAATAAACACTTCCAACCCGCCCAGCTCCGGAGCGGCCGCCGCAAGAGCCCTGACAAGTCGGTCCCACGCAGCTATTCCAACCACCACACCGTCAGCACCTGGGAGTCTGGGATGACCCTCTGGGTTTGCAATGCTGTGCAGGTATACGTGGTCGTATTCGTAGGCGAGGTTGATCTCGATCGATCGCAGCATTGGGAAGTATCGGTTGGTCAGGCCATCTTTCGGGGGCGTGAAGAAGGTAGTCGCGTCGAGCGATGACTGGAAGATGAGGGTGGTGGTCTCGAAGAGCGTCGTTATTGACTCGGAGTACCTATACGAATAGTGAGCAACCGAAACAAACCACTGCCTCTATTACTATTGGAGCTGTTTGTTCGAGCGGCAGGGCGGCCTACATTCGCTTGCAGGTCAGAAACAAGGACATGAATATTCCCTGCTCCGGCTGCTCTCCCTCAAGCTGTGGATCAGGCACACTGGTATCGCGTATTGGCCTCAGACGTCTCGCCCTGGCGCACTCTGCATGCGCGGCCCAGTGCAGCGCGAGCAGCTGGTTCTGCGTCCACCACAGCATCCCCTGCTCGGGGTGCTGCGCACCGGCCGCGTTGACACCCCCGGGCTGGACGTGGCCTACGATGCACGGCACATGCCGCAGAGGAGCGTCTGCGATGCCACCCGAGTCGAGGTGCATGCGGCCGTTCCCGGCGGCGTCGGCCCAGACCTGAGCGTAGATCATGCGACGTAGTTCAGGGGGTAGTCGCGTGAAGAAGAGGGACGATAGCTGCTCATCTGTCGTGGACTCGAGTTCTTCGCGGGTTGCATGTCGGTTTTCTGGACGGTTCGTGTCCTGCGGCGCGGGATCTGTAGTTGCGGCGTCTTTGGCTGCTGGGGTGGGGTGTTCTATTCCATCCGAGTCTGCGTTGGCCCTTCCTAGCAGTCGCCGACGCGCTTCCTGGAACCACAACTTGCCAGCCATTGTTGCAGTCAATTCTCTGAGGTAGAGCTCTGAGGAGAGGACGATCGGAATGAAAGAGGCCAACTCTAATCTCAATTTGACAAGATGTTGGTAGATTGAAAAATTTGGCTGTCCTTGAGATCCTCCAGGAACCGATGGCATCAATCCAGGGGACCATCCACTAAGGATGCGACACTCAAAACCCACTTGGCGTCTTCCCCGCGCGCTAATCAGCCCACCAAAAATGGACGCCCAGCTTGCCTGCCAACCCAGCCTTGCCAGGATCTAGGGTCTATCATTCCAGAAGATAATCCATCTCAAAACCAAGCCATCACTCTTGAGCAGATTACCTAATATCCAGGCGAGAAACATAAGTTAATGATAGGAAAACGATATTCGATTTTACAATCGAGCTTAATTATCCAATTGGCACATTTCGGGGCCAAATGGATCAAAGTTGGTTGTTGGTTGTCGAAGTGTCTGGGCAAACTTGGCAGCCCGTAGGGTTTATGTGTGCAACCTTTGGTTGAAAAAGATGATCTACCGTACTTCGTACCTGGTAACAGGTCCGGCATTTTAGTGCCAATTTTCCCAGCTGCATACAGTGGTTCTTGTATTTCACGTCGGTGTACAAAGTGCTTGTGCCCTAAGATTTTGGTGAAATGATAGATTCTGTTTTAGTACAAGATGCACTACTATCCTGGACCGGAGGACCCGGACCTAAAGATACATTTATTCTGCAGACCAGAGTCATGATGTTTATATTGCGATTGAAGCTTCATAAATATCAATTTGCAAAGTAAATCGTCGCGAGCGATATCATGTCCCAAGACAAAACTTGGGTTGTTATAATTAGGTACATACATATCCAATATAACGTAGTAAGGCAGAGTCACCTGTTTCGATTCTGTATCCAAGTATATTTCTAATACTGTCCCCGAGGGTTTTAGACAGAAACTAGTGGTCCTTGATGGAAGAGTCTGGCCGCTTCTGACGTTGTTACTTCGGAGCCAGAAGGGTCCACAAGACAGAGTGAATTACCTACACTCACCACCAATGATAGTATTCCTCATGCTGACAACGCCCAGTTTTTCTCTCCCCACCATGTGTAGCACCACTGCCGGGAGATGCTTCTCGCAACATACTGCACCCAAACGATGACAAATACAAGCAGATTACAAATTATTTGTTTTTACCGCTGGTTCATCGTCACCTCGAACCAAATGCCTTGTTTTTAAGGATGAGAACAGGACGCTGGCCAGCGTGATAGTCAGTCAGCCTTTGTGATTCACGCCTTAGCATACGTTTCAGCAGAGAAGCAAAACAGAGCACTCCGAAAACACAGCAGCAACTCTTTTCTGAGAAAACCACAGACAAACCAAACATCATGGCATCTTCCAACCGCACCCACGCTGCCCTAGTCACCGTTGCACCCCGAGCCCCCCTACAAATCCAGCAACGTCCAACACAATCCCCTCGAGACAATGAGATCTTGATCCGCAGCAACTTCACTGCCTCGACGCCTCTGGACCTGCACCGGGCTGACGGCGGACTATTGGTCAATGACTCTGAATGCATGGGCGCAACGACCGTCGGCATCGTCTCCGAGGTGGGACAGGGGGTATCTCGCTTCAAGCCCGGCGACAAGGTTTTCGGGTGGACCTTTGAAGACCAGAAACAGAGAGCGCACCAGGAGTTCGTTACAGCACCGGACTACCTGTTCGCGCACATTCCGGAAGGGTTTTCCATGGAGCAGGTGGCTACGGTGCCAGAAAACTTGATCACAGCTTTCAACACAATAGCCATTGACCTCGGGCTGCCGACGCCTTGGCCTAAGCCCGAGGGCTATGTCCCTCCAAGGGCTGCGGAGCCGATCCTGGTGTGGGGAGCCGCGTCGAGTGTTGGGCAGTTCACGCTCGAGGTGCTCAAGTTTTACGGATACAAGCACATTCTGGCGACTGCTAGTCCTGGCCATCATGCGTACCTCCTTGAGCTCGGGGCGACGGAATGCTTCGACTATAGGGATCCAAATGTCACTAGATTATTGATGGAGGCAGGTCGGCGGATCAGGGGGGATGCCAAGCCCACGATTCCAATGGTTGTTGACTGCATCGGGTCCGTCTCGGGGACGCTCGAACACATTTCCAAGATCGCGGAAAAGGGAAGCACGGTTGCTGTCATGCTTCCCGTTATCTTGAAGACGCCAACGAAAACCCAAACCCCTGAGTACTCGATGGAGGTTCCTGGACACAATAAGTGGGAGGAGGGAGTCAACTTACGGGGTGTGAGGACATTTTTCGTTTACAAGGTATGGTCGATATTATTCCCAACGAGGTGTAGATGCACACCGGGTCGGTTCCAAGCTAAGCTTTAATGCCTGTAAACAGAACAGCGAATTCTTCAGAGAGAAGCTCGCTTCGCAGATCATGCCCGAGGTACTGGCACAAGGTATAGTTCGACCACAAAGATATCGCGTAATTGAAGGGAAAACCATGTTGGAAAGAGGTGAGAAAGCACTTGATGCATTAAGGGATGGTGTTAGTGGGGAAAAGCTGGTGTGGCGGACAAACAACGAATGAAAAGATGAAGACAGACACAGCTGATAAGGGAGAGATATCAGCCCTGAATTTGTAATATGAGGAATTTGAACGAAAATCGGGGTTTGGTTTGGTTTGGTTCCAAATCGAGATGGATGCATTCGACCCCAACAGCTTCTGGTCTAATGAGGAAGGTGGGGGCTGCTCACTTGGGTGCAGTTGTGCGCTGGCTGCAACTTCATTTGGGTTTAGCATCAAGGAACATTTCCACTAGATAAACCCCACACAGCACACAGATGGGTGCAGGTGATCTACATGCAGAAGAAAGAAGGCATAATCATGATCACGCAACTTTCACTCGACCGCGTTTGCTCCCGGTTGGTTGCTGTAATTATGATTCCAAGCCAACCGGAAAAGAAAAGTCAGCCAGACAGCAATAGATGGTTTGGATCCGTTTTCTTTTTCTTTTTCGTTTTCTTGCTTTGTTTTATCGTCTTCAACTTCTCATGTACATAGGTAGTTGCGCGGGTAAGGGATTGCATTCCTGATGTGTTTGTCGATCTTGGACAGAGACACCAAACCAGCATCTATCCAAGCGGTAAATCACCCCGTAAGGAAAAGATTGAATTATGAGATTTGGTTTCACTACTGCCATGCAACGAACAAATAGTCCAGACTAAAGTAATCGATCCCTCGTATTGGATATTTTTTTTCTCTCGTTCTCCCCTGTCGCCAATGCAATCACGGGTGGTCCGCGCCTTGTTTTATTGTCCATGCCAACCCCCAATGTCCGTCCAAAACCAATGGGTCAGTCCATTCCATCAATAATAAGGGCTGGCGCCGCCATGCTTTTCTTTACCTCAAAAAGTGACCGGCCGCATGCAGCGATGCCCCTTCGACAAAAACACCTCACACATTCCAAAAGCCCAACCCATATGTTGGCAGTCGACAAGTCGCATACGATTAACTAACTGACTGACTGGCTGAGCGACACCCCGGTAACTCGACCGATTGGAAAAATTTCCTTTTCAGCTCGTTCCTGCCTACCTTAGGTAAATAGGTCTAGACTTGTTCAGCGGAATCCACTCCTAGTTCATGATTTAAAAGCAACCAACCAACCAAGCCTTTGACCAGGTATATCACTAGTTTACTGCTGGATACCAGGGTACGGCATGGCCAACCAGGAAGACGGGGGTAATGCCGTCTTCTTCAGCTCCAGAAAATATCAGCTTGATCAGACCGATGTCACCTTGCTGACGAGTGAGCCGCAACCACCCACCCGTCAGCATCACTCGCATCTGCGACAAATGAGGAGCCGTCTCTCGTGGCACGGGAACTTGTTCACCCCGGCAGTCAGTTCGCCATTGCCGCCGCTCCCCGACGATCGGCAATATGCCGCTCAAGACGCACGTCCTGGTGTGGCCAGTGGGGGGAAACTGCAGCAAGAAAACCACGCGATGACCCGGCTGGATGGAACTTCCTACTCTTCTCCTTCCACCACCAGCAAACCAAAACTCAGAATTGACACCAATTTCTCTGCAAAAATATCGCAGATACCTGCGTCTAAAACTGCAACCGGTCGCCAGCCCGACGTTATCAACGACCAGACATCAATTCCTGCCAAGCCGGGGATTTTTGGTTTGCGACGCTTGCTTCGACGTTCCAGACAAGCACCCATGCCAAGGTTTTCCACCACGTCCACGGCTGAAGAAGAATACATAGTACTCAGCGACTGCATCGAAGAGGATCCCGAAAGAACTCAAGTTTCGCATTCAGATCCAGCTCATCGTCTTGGAACCATGCAGAACCATCAACCTCTAGTCGGAAATTGGGACACCTCCACGGCGATGCATCCACCAAATCCTCCCCCACCATTGAGGAAGAAGTCAAGTATGATAGATCGCCTAAGGGTTCTCCGCCCCAGGCCATCGGTTCAAGCACTAAACTCTCAACACATTGAGCATCAAACTGGTAACTCTGTACCATATGTTCCAAAACATGCCGCATCGGACTTTTCACGTATTCGTGTAAACCCACGAAGTCGCGAAAGCACAACCGTGGGTGGATCACTCAGCAGTAGGAGCATAGGGGAGACAGACGGCAGACAGGCACTATTGGCCGACAACCCAACAAAGCTCTGGTCCATCGCCGACCAGATCGTCGAAGACGAACCAGCAAAAGCTATTCCTCAGAGGAATACTGTCTATCCGCATAATCAACCCGACAAAATTCCACCATCCCCAAACCAACAACACACTCGCCCATGCACTCCAGATTTACAAACCAGATCAGGTGACTCCCCGAGCCCAGCTTCTACCGAGTACTCGTTGTGTCGATATGATTCAGGCATTGTGTCACCCCTCTCAACCACGTCGCCAAGAGATGCGCAGCGATACACAACGCTCGACGACGCCATGCATTCATCCCCATCTCAATCCCGCTCAAAAAAAGTCCTTGCGTGTGAAACAAACTCATCAAACAATCAGCAAGCCACCGTCATAGAGACACCTCGCAAGGAGTTCAATGCCAGAATATCGACTCCAACCACCAGCCCACGGGAGAAAATCCCCAGTGACTATCAGCTCTTTCTAGAGCAAGCTGCGCGGAAGCATCAGCGACAGCATGAGCAAATGTGGCACAAGCTAGCCACCCCGGACGGACAAGTCGTGTATACGACCAACACAGCACTCAACGAGGACGAACCCAGGTGGAATCGGCCTGCAGTAGCTCAGCCTACCGACCAGGTCCAGCAGCCGCATCGCCGTGGCGGAGCTGACAAGGAGAAGGCAGCGGAGAACAGACGCGGTGGGCGTGGTCTTGGCAGGAGAATCTCACAGTATCTACGGCCGACAAGGGAGAGCAATGTCTGGGATGAGAAGGTATTGAGACTCAGTAGTCGGGATGTGTGATGATTGACTACGAATCATGTCGGATATGGAAGCCATCGAAGCGGAGTTTGATGTCGTTATCGTTACAGCAAAATAAGGTCTGGCGATTTGTATAGAAAAACAGGGTTAGACGGAAGAAGGGATACAAACCTAAAGTAGGACTTAATATTAATATCAATCTTTACACTATGGCACCACCAAGAGATTATCTATGTGCATCAAGGAGACTAAGGGGTTCAAAAGGCAACAAGAAAGCAAAGCAGCTTACGCACAAGACCAAAACGAATATCAAACCGGGCAAGAAAATAGCGCTCTAAGGCGCGCCCATGGCTCTTTCACGCCACTTCCCTGGAGTGAACCTTTCGCCCATCGGCTCCTTGATCTCTTCTAAAGTCCAGAATGTACATCGATCATCACTATTTTGAAAATTCAGGAAGTTAGTAATCTATCCGAGCAAGAGGGCAGACTCAAAAGGGAAGAGGGGATACTCACCAGTAGTCGGTGATATACACCTGCTTATACTGGTTGGGCTGATCCATGAAGTACTTGGTATAGCCCCATTTGTTGCTCCAGACCACCGAGCCGCGGCCATAAAAGACGTACGGGTACTTGCCGTCCTTGGGGTCGGGCCACTTGACCGTGCCATCTCGCCACATGGGTATCTTTTTCTTCTCGAGCTCCTCGGCCTTCTTCTTCTTTTCGTCTTCTTCCTTCTTCTTCCTGTCCTCTTCTTCCTTTTTCTTACGCTCCTCCTCCTCCTGCTTTTTCTTGGCCTCCTCCTCTTCCTTTCTCTTCTTCTCTTCTTCCTCCATCTGCTTCCGGGCCGCCTCGTTCCCCACGGCCTGCTTCTCAGGGGTCCACCTGAGAGCCTCGGGCTCGTTGGCCACGGCCACGCAGACGCGGCCCCCGACGGGGAGGGAGTCGCAACCGTTGTTGCGAACCACTGGCGACCAGATAGTGATCTGCTCAGTGGCGAGGCCGTGCTGCTTGGCGATGCTGAAACAGGTGTCTCCTGCGTTGATTTCGTAGGCCTGGGAGTTTTTTTTATATTATGTCAGCTTTGTGAAGATGAAAAAAGGCATAGAAAAGTATCCAAGAGAAGTGGACACGGTGGGTCAGACTTACCTGGACGCAATATGGCGATCCTTGGAGCAGCTCCGGAGTCTGCGGAGCTCCTGGCTGTGACTTGTCGTCGTTCATGAGGTCTCCAATGATAGGAGGTAGAAGGTATTCTGGGAGTACGGCGGCCGCGGTCCCGGATATGAACCAGAGGAGGCGCGTGTAGGTTGCTGATGCACGCATCATGAATGTATTCTTATTTCTTTTGGTGAATCTATGGCTCTTGCTGAAAACTTTGAATGACCGAATTCATGACTTTATCGAGTACTCTTTGACCAGGAATACGGTCCAGGGATTATATAGAGCAATAATACCCCTAGAGTCGGCCATCTTTGATGGCAGCCAAGCCATCAGTCCTTTATCTTCGGAGTCCCCTTTTCCAATTTTGTCACTCGAATTCTTTTGTGTGGTTGCCGCTTATGGAGTGCACAATACCAATAGGATATTGTAAGACGCTGCTTTTGTCACTTGGTCGGACAAAGCCGCGAGGGGGACTTGGGTGTGGTGGCACTTGGTATTGTTCTCGTTGTGACCCGGAGCTGCCGCCCAACAACTTCAAAAGACGAAAAAGGTCCATCATAGGGACAGAGACGGAGTTGCCGAAAGAACATTCGATAGGATTGCTTCGGGCCGTTTTGAAGCCATATTCATTGTTCGTGAGAACCGATTCCTCTTTGAATTTGTATGATTTGTTTCGTCCTCTTTCAACCAAGTCTTGATTTAGCAACTCTTTTTTTCTATTCTCGAAGCAAAAAAATCTAGCATATATGTTCTCCAGGATGTAGCCTTCGGCCTTGGTATTCTGTAGCATAAGAACGAGGGCAAACAAATCTCACTTTGAAATATCTGGTGAGAAATAGACTATCTCTTCTATGTTTGTGGCTAGTTGAGGCATACATCTATCTGCTCGCGCTATCGATAGTACAAGGTTCATATAGTCTTTCCAGACAGAGTAAACTTCATACTTCTCTCCTTGGATGGTTGTGCCCGTCAAAAGGGGCTGCCCCTGAAGCTAAACCTATCGCTGTTTCACAATCCGCTCATATAGTAAACCTAAATGATAACCGGATGCATTTGAGATGGTTGACACAGCAACGGCTTACTGAGAAATGACAGCGAGCACAAATACGAGATTATGAAGGGTATGAAAAGGCAATTTCATCCCTTTATCATCCAAACAACTTGTTCCATAGTAATCGAGATCCCTTGAAAATACATCACCCCATACATGCAGAAACACAACACACCATGGCCATAGAGGAACTCCAGGGGAAAGTACGAAGCCAAGCGCGCCAAGCGCTTCCGGCCCGAAATGCAACAGCAATACGTGAAAATTCAGGCTCACGAGCCCCCAAGTCACTTGCAACCGACCCCTGGGTCGACTACGACACCACTGCAGCCCGGGAGCCCCCCGTGGTGGACGGCGAAGAGACCCAGGTGCTCATCTCGGGGCCGGCCACGACGGCATCATAAAGGGCTACCACATACTTAAAGCCGAATAATCATTTCCACGGCTTGTAAATTGTGGACGCCAGCGGCGGTTTCGGCGGCACCTGGTACCGGAACCGCCATCCTCATTTGATATGCGAATTCGAGGGCCTCACGTATATGCCGCTGCTTTAGGAGTCTGACTACAGGTCAAAGCACCGTTACTCGTGCAGGCAGGAGACCTGGACCAGAGCAATCGTATGGCAAGTTGCACGGGGCTGTATAAAAGTGCTCTGTTCGGGAACAGAGTTGACAGCCAGATTTGGGACAAGGAGCCAAGGCGGTGGGTGATGTCGATGACGCAGGACCTGGGGCCGAAGCACGGCAAGCGGAAAACTAATTTCAAGGCGCAGTTCGTACTCTTGGCTACTGGCGATTTCCTCATGCCCAAAGTTTCATGCCTGCCCGGCTTGGGCGAATGCATGGCGGCGGGCAAGGGCATCATATCGCCGGACAAGATCCCCATACAGAAGACAGTAAAAGATCCCGAAAAAGGCGAAATGCTCAAGCCGTGGCATCCACCATGGTGCAAAAGATTGACGTTACACGGCGGTTATCTCCCTATCTTCAATCGCGATAACGTCATGTTGATTGACAGGAAGGGAAAAGGTATAGAGGATTATGCAGACGACGGCATTATCGTAACGGCGAAGAGCTCCAGGTCGACATGCTAATTGTGGCGACGGGCTTCGCCAGCGGTTTAAATGTCAAAGGCGACGAACGGATGGAAGCCCCCGTTGAGGGTAGCAACGGTCGTAGTCTAGACGAGTACTGGACGATCGAGGATTTCCTGATGCCGCACATGGGCCTGAGTATGGGCGATTTTCCCAGAATGTTTGGTTACTGGACCAGCGGATCCCGGGAGTCGTGCAACTATACCACCTCGCTGGACGTCGCAGCCCGGCTTGCAGCGCACGTCATCTCGACGGCGGAGAGGTAGGCTGACAGCAGTGCCGCCAGAAAGTTTGGGATCCAGGAGAGCCGTGAAGGGCAGAAAATCACAGTGCCGTGGTGAGGATATCGACGGGTCTGAGGTTACGATTGCTGGCGAAGCAAAGGGCTTGGCAAACTGATTCTGGGCACAAATAGAATTGAAAGAAATAGGACTCCGATTTTGTGCATAGGTTATTGAAGATTTATCCAAAATATAACAGGTTGGATCTGTTCCATTGAGAAGAAAAAGATGACCCTGCGATTTTGATATTGGCATCCGAGGCTGAACCTAACTCCATGAGGCAGTCATGCATTTGCTTTGTGGTACGGTCCTAGTGACTTGGACTCGGCGATTCAGTGGTTCTGATTACTTCTCTCTCTCTCTCTCTTCCTGTTTCCAAATCATGTAGGTACCCAATGTGCTTCCTTCATGTTCATGTACGAAGTACCTTGCATCGACGTTCAGATGACGGTTTGCCTCAGACAACAAACCCAAAGCCAGCCGATTGCGCGTAGTATCAACCTCTGACACAAACTGGGTGTGTCATGCTGCAATCCGTTCATGGTAAAACAAACGAACCATCGTCAGAGGGCTCGTTCTGTCTTCGTCTGATATTGCTGGTTAGTAGGCAGGTATTGACCAAGTCTTTGTCGGTTTCTCGCATCTCGCTTTGTATCCGAATGCACCATGATGCACGGTCCGGTGGGACCTCTTGGGAAGACGGATGATCGACGCCAAACCAGTTTGTGAACCAGGACTTGGACAGCTCAATTTTATGCTGCAATCTCGGTATTTCCTCATATTTTGTAAAAATTGTTCTTTGCCTGGCCTAGTGTCCGTCCTGTTTTGCCTCTGTTTTTTTTTCTTTCTTTTAATCAAGTAGTTCTGCATCCTATCCTGTCCTTCGTTCGTTCTTCCTTTCCCCCATGCTCCCCGCTGCGTCGTGGTGCCGCTGGATCAACGCACAGGGCTATTTGCGGGGATGGTACTTTGCCCAATCATCCTACTGCTAGCCTTGGGCGGCACCGCAGTAGCAGCACAAGAACCCAGACGGGTTGTCTTGGAATCGACATCCAACCTACCGGAAAACTGGAAGTTATCCCGTCCAGCAGCCGAAAGCGACAAGATCGACCTCCGAATCGCGCTCAAACAACCAAGAGCAAAAGAGCTTGAGGTTAGACTGCTCGAGATTAGCACAGACCCATCCCACCCGCAGTACCGACACCATTTGACCCGAGCCGAGGTTGCAACGTACCAGTCGCCAACTCCGGGATCCGCAGATGCAGTCGTGAGATGGTTGGAGGAAAACGACGTGAGGCGTATTGAAAGGAGCAGTGATGCTGCTGGCTGGATCGGCTTTACTGCGACTGTAGGACAAGTCAAGACCATCCTCCAAGCGGACCTGGGTTACTTCACATATGATGGCGTCAACGAAACCGCCGTCCTCCGCGCTCCCAGGTACAGCATCCCTGCTAACCTGGAGTCGAGCATTGACTTTATCCATCCTCTGGCCCATTTCATGACACCGGCGAGTCTGCGGCCCATATTACAACCCCAGGACAAAGATAAGGGGGCGGCGGCGGGAGGTGGTAATCAATGCAGCAGTGGCGTGCAGCCGTCTTGCCTCCGTGCGCTTTATGGCATCAATTACATCCCCCCAGTCAACCGCAAAGATGATAAACCATCGCCCGCCCGGATGGCCATCGCCGGCTTCCTGGATCAGTACGTCAGCCCAAACGATGTCGATTCGTGGATGCGGACATATGCCAGGAACATTCCCGCAAACTACACTGCCGCCATCGCCTTCGCCAACAACGCCACCAACGATCCCTCCCATCCGGGCTCCGAGGCCGCGTTAGACATACAGTACACCCTTGCTCTCGCCTACCCAACACAGGTCAGCTACGTCCTGACTGGAGGCCGGGGTGGCAAGCTCGACGGCAACGGCAACCCCCTGCCGGACGACAAGGCTGACAACGAGCCCTACCTTGAGTTCCTAGAACATCTGCTCGCCCAACCCGATGATCAAATCCCCCACGTCGTCAGCATATCCTACGCCGACGACGAGCACACCGTCCCGCGCCCCTACGCGGAGCGCGTCTGCGGAATGTTCGCCCAGCTCGCCTCCCGCGGCGTCTCGGTCCTCGCTGCGTCCGGCGACGGCGGTAGCACAGGCATAGGCCGGTCGCGGTGCTCGCTCCCCGACGGGCCGGACGGTAACCGCCGCCGCGCCACGATCCCCACCTTCCCGGCATCCTGCCCCTGGGTCACGGCCGTAGGCGCCACCGACAACCAGGGCCCGCCCGTGACCGGCGCCTTCTTCAGCGCCGGCGGCTTCAGTAACTACTTTGCTCAGCCCGAATGGCAGGCCGAGGCGGCGAGGGGCTACGTGGCTAAACTGAAGAGCGGAGAGGTGTCGGACGGCAAGAGCCCAGGTGAGGACATGTACGACGCGGGCGGACGGGCCACTCCCGACATCTCGGCGGTCGGGGCCGAGTTTGTCGTGCGGCGGGATGGGCGGGACGCCAACGTCATAGGCACGTCGGCGTCGACGCCGGTCGTCGCGGCCATGGTGGCGCTGGTCAACGATGCATTGTTACGATCAGGAGCCAACAGCACGGGCTGGCTCAACCCGGCGTTGTACTCGGCGCGGTTCCGGGGCTCGGCTGTCGTCGATGTGACCCAGGGAAGGTCCAAGGGCTGCTTTTTCCAGAACGACACGACCGGAGTTGGGATGACGGTCCCAGGATGGCCCGCCGCCGAGGGTTATGACCTGATCACTGGTGTTGGTACACCCAATACTTTTGACAAGTTTTTAGCTGCTCTTCGTTGAAGCATTTGTCTGGGCTTGGCGCTCGTTCCAGATTGACGGATGGAGTTTTAAGGCAGTGGGGTTGCCGATTTCCATGGGCTGTTATATACCTACTCAGTGTCGTATTGACCTGCAGACAAGTCATGATATGAACCCTGAATGTGCATGGATTGATTCAGTTGAAGGGATGAACCACAATTGACAAAAATCCGGGGAGTTGGGCTGTGTTTATAAGGGAGCATGGGCGGCAGAATCAAGGGCGCATTCTGCTGTAGGAAAATTGTAAAACAGTTTCAATTAATTACACTTTCTCTCTATTACATGCATCAGCAGGGCTTGCGAAAAGCTATTTTTTGCATTGTCCTGGACGTTTGACACCATACTGGCAAGCCTGGCTCATCACCACCTCCCCGACCCCCAAATAGCAGCCTGTGAAAACAGATAGACTCGACACGAATGGTTTTGCCATGGGGTTCCAGACCTCGTTTCTAGCAGCCTATTTGCGCAGCAGATGGGGGTTAACTAGAGAAGGAAACGAACGGATGTGCAACCATTCAACCTTAGATCGCGCGAGCCGTCTTGTTGCCAGCCTTGCCTCCTCCAACCTTGGCAGCCTTGGCTTTAGTTTTGGTAGACAAGCTGACGCATCCGTCGGCGCTATCCTCCATGAAGATTCCTGAGTAGACAAGGCCCTCGTTGATGTTGGCCTCCTGGATGCCGTCGCGGACAACGTCCTTGGCGTTGCCGACACCCTTCTTGAGAATGCCAAAGTGGAACTGGCCTCCACCGCTGACGTCGTTGGCCTCTTCCTTGCTGACGGCCTTGAGGGCCTCGCTGCCCTTGGAGAAGAAGACCTGGGTGGTGCTGTTATTGAGGTCAAAGTTAGTATCACTGTCACATGGCGGTTGCACCACACATCGTCTACAGGGGGTATGGCATACTTCTTGTCAAAGTCCATCTTTATGGCAAAGTTGTGGAAGCCCTCCGCAGCAAAGGGGGTGCTGAACAGCAGCTTGGGCGGGCTAGCGTTGACGTTGCCAAACACATTGAGGGTGTCAGTGTTGTTGTTGGCCTGGCCCGCGATGGTGCCGGTCTTGACAACAACCTGGTTGGTGCTGAATTTGTTGTCCTCGAGGAACACGAGCTGGTACTCGTGGGTAAGGTTCAGCGGCCTCTTGGCGTCCTTGGCCACGCTGAAGTGGAGGGTCTTGACACCCTTGGTCGAACCGTCGGTGCCATTGTTGCTGGCGATGAGCAGTTCGGCACGTCGGAAGCCATTCTGTACCGTATCAGCGTTGGGGACAAAGATGGACTTGTCACTGTTGGTGTGGGGGGGATATGTTAGTGATCTGTGCCAGCCTGCCAAGTGCGCCAAGGGCGATCAACGCGGGATGCCGGGTGGGGTGAAGTACTTGATGGTGACCTCCAGAGGCTTCGTTTTCCCGGCAGTGTCGAACTATACACAATAACCGATATTAATAAACTGATGGGTCTCGACAATTTGTATTAAGTTGCAACTAGACTCTGTCGGGAGACTCACGAGTGTCTTTGTCTGATTCCCAGTGGCGGGAAACTCGAGCAGTTCACTGAACTTAAGGCCTAGTTGACGTTAGCGAGACGTGCAGGCTTGTTTGTCTTTAAGCGTTATGGATACGAGGCTGTGCATCCGGGCCACATAGACATACCCTTGCCAAGAACATTGCTAGGGTTGAAGAGGTCGTTGGTGCTGTCAAAGCCTGTAAGCTCAAAGTTCTCAGGGACTCTTCCGTCGAACTGAAGGTTACACTGCTGGCCGTACACGGGCGAGGTGGCCGACAAGCCACCCAAAATGGCAGATGCAACGGTGAAGGAGCGCATGGTGTAAAAAATAATAAAAATAAAATGAATAATAAATACCAGAACCGGGCTGGTAGTTGCTTTAAAAGAACGATATAAGCACCGCCGAAGGG
>JAVHJQ010002733.1:21460-35098 GCA_031306095.1 Pyricularia sp. CD86 | reverse complement strand
GAATATCAATCGGCCGGCAAACGTACCCTGCCGCCGACGCGACTGCCTTTCCTTTCTCCGACATGACCCGTCTTTGTTCGAAAAAAAAAGCTGAGCGTATAGTTCCTCCCTAGTTTCCTATTTCTCGTAGAAATGCAGCTTCGCGTCGATTCGAGTTGCTGGCCCGATTGTAGGAAGTCTTCTGGTCTGGTGATGCTCGTATGCTCCGACAGGCACGGTAGGTACGGTTTAATGGCCCGGTTTAAGTCGTCGATTTTGACAGCGCCGATGTCAAGTTCACAGATGTCGCAGACGGATTATGGCTTTGTTAGTCGTTTGGCTGCTAGCCTATGTCAAGACTAGATTTTGCGATTGAATGTCCGACTGTGGGATGCTAGGTTTGCTGCTGTCCTGGTTCGATTCCTCCCAAGATGCAACCCGCAAAAAGTCCATTCACTTCCTGGAGCATTGGTCAGGATCGACTCCACTTTCATGGTGTATCTGGTGGGGTAGCTTGGACGTCGCAAAGTTGTCAATGGAATCTTACAGCTCAAATAAGGCGGGGTAGCTTTTTGCTCTGATTGCTTCCTACGAACAAGTGCTTGCATACATACATCTAAGTTATTAACTAGGCCAAGCCCCAATTCAAGTGCAATATTGATGTTTGTCGAGATTCAATTAAAATAGTAAATAAGATACCCAAGAGGTAATCAATCTCGCGCTCAAGAACAAAGCCAGATTGTCTTGACACAAAATATCCAAACTCCGCTTAGTAAAATCCCGCCAAAGTGCTATAAAATCTGTGATGATGCCCAATTGCGACTTTTTCTTTTTTTCCCGAGTCGTCCATATGCAAAAAGAGGACCAATTCAAATCCGCGCCATTCGCCGTCCCATGGTATCAGCTAAGCAACTCTGAAAAGTAAAACGACAGACATATGGGGGTTAAACATAGTGAAAGACAAAGAAACAAAAGAGGGGGAAAAAAAACAGCATTAGCATCTTCGCTAGGTCAGAATAAGGGCATCATTCGTCATAAAAATCTGTACATCTCCATGATCATGTACACAATCAATCCTCAAGGCTGCTGTTGTACCCGCTTTCGGCCCTACCAGCCGTGGCCACAGAACTTTGCGTCCTGGCGTCAGGCTGCTTGGAAGGGCCGATCCCGAGATCAATCTGCGGGCGCCTCACCAACCCAGTCCGCAGGTGCATGTCTAGACCCTGCTTCCTGTTCACCGATACCTTCTTGCCTGGCTTATCGTTTCTACTTCCAGTACCACCAATCTGGAGGATGCCGGCGTCCTCCGAGTCAGCCTCATCCTCCTCATCGCTCTGTGAGAGATCTTGCCCTTCGGGATACGCGGAGTCTGGGTACAGCGAGTTAGATTCGGTCCGAAAAAGGCTTGGCCTCCCGGTGGATGGAGGAAAGAAGGATAATGGCCCACAGGGTTCCGCATCCTGCCCCACTTCCGACTCTAACACATCGCTCTCATCGATATCTGAGTCCGAGGAGCTCGTGCTGAAGGGCGGTACGAATGATGCCGCCGGGGGCAGTGGCACGGGATCCAGACGGTTGAGCCGCACATTCTTGTACTCGATCATCTTGTTCCGAGCCAGGGGTCTCTCAACGGGTCTGACAGGCCGAGGCGATGACGCCTTGAGTGATTTTATACGCTCCAGGACGGAAGCCGTAGTACTGTCAGATCGTTCTCGGAAAGGCTTTGGTCGTTCGCCCTCATTCTCTTTCGGCTGGTCGCGGCGACGATGTGTAATGACCTCGACAAGGAAATGATCTTCGGGTTGGACGCCACCAAGACCATATGCCTCTAAACATGGCATCTTTGTATTCATACCATACTCCCCATCAGACTCATACCATTCAATATCGTCCTCCGAGTCACTGCTCACATCAGCCATGAAATCATCCGAATTGTCATCCAAACCTACCCCTTCTGGGGCATTAATCCCAACGTTTGTCGGGTTGTTGCTGAAGGGGCGATACGGTAACGAAGACCCAGACCATGTTCTGTGTATTGTTGACTCAGGGTTTGGCATCTCGTGAGATTGGGTCATGTTTGTTGAGGCCATATATGTCGCGGGTGAGATATCGCCGGGATCACCTGACAAATCGGTGCAGAAGGGAGCGCCAGTGTAGTAAACAATAGCGCCGTCGATCCTCCGGCGTTTTCGTGGTGATGAGCCGGATCCGCTGTAGTCCCAGCCGGATGTGCGACCGTTGCCGAAGTTGCTGTCTTCCAAGCCTGAGGGTGAACTCGAACCTTCCTCGCCTGATGTTTCAAATGATGGCTGTTGTACAAACATAGGCTTGTAATGAACACTCGTAGAGGACCTCGTGTTTTCCCTGACAAGCTTAGAAACGTGCGGAGGCCTAGCAGGCTCGTCGTCGGGATGTTTCCGCTTCTTTCCAGGGGTGCCACTCTTATCAGAGCTGTCGTCATCCGTTGATGATCGTTCTCTGGAGGAAGTATTACCGCTATCACTGCTAAACCTCGTCCCGTCAGTCCCGCCACGCCACCTGATCTTTTGGCCGTCGGGTGAGAGCTGGAATTTGGTGCTTTTTGCCGAGACAGCGGCCCTAATGAAAGCCGGTGTGACGTTGATAATGTGCAACTGGGCCAAGTTGCATAATAAGTTCATGTAGACCCAGCCGTCGGCATCCATTGATACATTGATCGGGTTTGCCTTGGTTCCTGCCTGAAGAGCTGGCGGTACCATACCCAAGTGTCGAATATATTCCATGTTCTCGGATGGAACTTGGATCCTGTCTGGGTCAAGATCCAGTGGTCTTGTCGGCCGTTGCTCTGATGCTTGTAAATCCTGGGGTGAGCTACGGCTGCCGCTTCCATTTCCACTACCACTGCCATGACCACTCCCACTACCAGAGCCGCCGCTTCCCCCGTCGCCATTAGATTGCGAGTTTGACGATCCGTTGTCTCGTGATCGCTTTTTATCTTTGACCTGCATTTGCGCCTCGCGCAGAGCCTCCTTCCCTTTAAAAGAACTTCCGTCTGCCACTAGCTCAGCTTTACTTGATGATCGATCGGTAGTGCCGATTGAAGGCCCGCTCATTTCACCTGTAAACAGCTGCTCCAGACGCCGCACAACCAATTTCTGCTTATCCTTCTCTGTCATGGACAGATACCTCGGATAGAGTCCCTCGGGAATGTCCTCAAGGTAACTTTCAACTTTTTGGGTTGTAGATTTTGAGTTGCTGGTGTGCGTTGCTCGACCCGTCTGTGACTTGCCCGACGAGTTGTTGCCAGTGCCGGGGTCTGTGGACATGGATGCGTATGCCGAGTCGACCGGACGTGAATTTGATGAAGAAGAAGATGCATGCTTTGATGTTGCCCCGCCTGAAGACTTTAATTTGCCACTCTTGGACGCCTTCTTGGCACCTCTTGATGTGTCTGTCGAACCTTCAAGCGTCGAAGCAAAATCACGAAGCGTAGCTTCGAGCTCTCTTTTCTTTTTCCCTGGAAGTCCGTGTACCTTGATCTCAAACAACTTGTCCTTTCTCATGAGATCGGTGCTGAACTGCTTATAACGCCTCAATTCCTCTTTCAGCCGATTGTTCTCGATCGTAAGGTCATCAATCACACTCCGATACTCATCTGCGCTGCTACTTTGCGTGACCGTGGCCCTCAGTGACGGCTTGGTGGTCATCTGGGGAAAGACAACATTGCCAGGAGGTGCCAAAGTCCCGAGCGCAGCATCATTCGGTGATCCTGACGTCCTTTGATAATACGGCGAGTCGACTGGTTCCCAGCGAACTGATCAGCCATTCAAGTTCGTCTTATCAAGAATATCAGCTTCGATTAGACTTACCTTCCATGTTATTCATATCATAGCTAGGATTTTGGTTGGACTGGTTAAACCATTGCCTAGGGTCGCTCTGACCGGTCTCGTTGCTCTCGTCCGTCGAATTCCTTCGCAAGCGGCCGGAGGATCCCGACTCGTCGTCCCTGTCGTCCGGTGAGGCATTGTGTGCTGTTTTTCCTTTTAAAGCAACTTGTTGGGGTGGTGAGCGACGAGGCAATGGGTGACCCGTGTCCGAAAGGTCAATAGCTTTGGGCAGACGTTGCATCGTGGTCTGCCATGCAAAGTAAAATAAATCCCCGGAGGGGCTCGCACCACGGTTGGCAACCAGGCGCTGGATTCTCGGGTCGATCAGAGTGGGATATGCAGTCAAAGCCGGTCGACACGGCTGTGCACTATACATGCCGAAGTGTTGTTAGTCGATGTTGTGATCTTTTTGCTGGTGGGGTCGTCGTTGGGGCTGCTGGAAGCCGTGGGTACAACGACGGTACCACGTTGGAGAATAACAAAGATGAAGAAAATAGTCGGTTGCGACGAATGCAAGACTGTGGAGCGGTCGTGGCCTCCAGGTGGGTAGTATGAACGAAGAGTCCACGAAGTCCAGAGCCCTACCAAGGTAGGAAATGCTCACATACCACCACAAAAATCGGTATGCCAAGAAGCGGTGATGTTGGCAGTGATCGGCGAAGTTTTCGAAGGTCTGAATGTTACACTGGGACCAGATGGTTGGGAACCGAACCCTGTTTTGGTAATGCGTTTGGGATATATGGGAGTGGTGGATGGGGGTGATGCGAGGAATCAACCGGTATGGGGTTCGAGCTGCCGACGAGTATGTCGTGGCAGTGTCCCTGTGTACGTATATCGCAGGCTTGTGAGTTTTAAAGAGAAGCAGTTTCGTTGTTCGGCACAGGTATGGGAAACTATTTCGGTTTCCACGAGCAGCCTGCCTTGCGCCACAGCAGCATCGTATTGATAACAGAGACCATATTTTTTGGGAATGGCCCCAGCTCGAAAGAAAAAGAAGAAGCCGGGGGCAAGGAGCGGCGGCAGTCAGACACAGCACGCAGCCAAAGTTGGGTTGGTTGATGGAGTGTACGTCGCGATTTGCACCGTTCCGCGGTGTTCCAAGCCGCCCGTTTCTTCGATCTTCCTCAGTCGTCCCGATTCTCAAGCGGTGGGTCGGTTGGCGGGATCGGGAGCTTCTCAATTCACGCCCAGGGGGGTTAAATAATGGAGAGGACGTCTCGTCACGTGCCTGGGCCCATTTGGACCCGCCGATCTGCCTGTTCTTCAGTTTTTCGCAGTGGTAAGTTCCTACATTGTCTAGCAATGCGACGCATAGAAGCTCCGTCGTAGTAAATACATCTTTTTTATTTGAAGATGTCAAGCTCGTACATGTCTACGTCTCAACTATGTTCAGGGAAGGCGATCAAGATCACGATTCTGTGCAGCCCTGTCGTCGAGCTTAGAAGGTGTCTTTTACGGAATACAATTTAGGGAGGGGGTGTGTGTGGAGGACCAAACATGGCTTAAACGACTCTGATTGGCCGTTCCCCAAACCCCATAATAATCTTCGATTTTGATTATAAGGTCTGTGGCCGAGTCTAGAGCGCATAGGAGCTGTCAATTGAGAAGCGCTACAAACAAGCAATCGTAAGCAACCCGTCCTGCAGTTGGGGGTTTGGATCTCAATATTGCTTTCACCTCGAATTCTTCGTCGAGGGAAAATTTTTGCCTTGGTTTCCTTGGTCTTAGGTAGTTTGGCATTGATGCCGCTATCTGAGGAATTGCCCGCAATCTGTCATTGATTGTTTTGACCTCCGCTTTTGCTAGCTACAAGGGGACTCGTGGCAGTTTTGTGATGCAATACTACGTGGTATATCAGAGGCCGCAACATGCATTGCCGTGCGACGAAAACGCTTCATCGAGATCTCTTTCCAGAGTGGTGGTAGTTTTTAAAGAGTTGTCTGCCGGGTTCCATTGACCTGCCGTTTGCAGTAGGCTGTAGCAGTCCATTTCCTCTTTCTGCCTGCAAATGTAATTGATGGCCGGTGCGGGGCCATTCACCAGCCTTGTCGCAGAAAAGGCTGTGCCATGACGTATTTTGTAAGCCCACTAGCATAGCACAGAAATTCAGGGTCTTTTGGAAAATCGCCACCTGCCGTAGTGCGCAAGGCTGGGAATCAATTTGGCACGATAAAAAAATAAAGAAAAATAAAAGGGACCCTGACTAAATTACAATGGTCGAAAATATTCTCGCTTTGACAGCCGCCTTATTACTACGTATTGACTCGATTATGTCGACCATCGCGATCGCCAAGTCATTATTCTGGTCACTTCTCGAACCATAGTAAAACCTTGCCCTTTGCCCTGCTTTATGTGACTGTGCCCCCTGACAACTGACTCGCCCATGGGCATACCTTCTGGTAATCGTATGATTGGACATATGACCAGGGGGCATGAATTATTTGCGATCCCACTCTGAGAGTTTAGGGCATGCAGGCGGCAAGCGTGTCAAAAGTCTTTCACCGCGCGACAAAACCAGCCCAGTAGTTGTGCAAGCCATGGTCCCGGTAAGGAAATTCCACTCGAAGCAAAAAAAATTCTATGGGTCTTGTCGTACCTGCCGATCCTTGCCTCCCGCCAAGGATGGCCACCCAAGAATACCGCCCGCGTGCACAGTTTTAAGTAAGATAAAGGGTCATTTGAAACTTTTCTTTACCTTCCAAAAATCACTCCAAAGTATGGATTACCCGACGAATGAGAGCCGACCGATATTCAAAAACCCAACCCCGGATCCGGGAATCGGATTGATCGGGGCGAAATACCAGGGGTAGGAGGCTGATAGCCCCCGATCTGTTCCACCTCAATCCCGTTCCACATCACCAAAGAACCACGCGGCCGGAGCGCAGCCGTCCGGGGGCTGGCGCCACCCTAGCTGATGCCACTAGAGCTACAGACAAACCTCGAACTAACAATCATATTTGTCAAAGGGGGGAAGCCCAAATTGTATCGAATTTGGACCTACGAGAGCTTCATTTATTGATCCAGGTCTGGACGCGCCTATGAGCTTTGTGGCAAAAGACAAGATATGGTGCACGAGCCCGGACTTAGTCTAGTCTCCTCTGCAAGTCGAAATAGCGTCTCAACAACCACACCGCCGCCGCCAGTAGCTTCGCTTACGCGTAAGGGGAACCACGTGCTTATTTGTACATTACACCAGGGTGCGCCGTACTCGAAAAGCCGGTCAGCCATCAACAAACTCAGTTTACCAAGCTTCCTCTCTATATCGATGTTTGTTCTAGTGAGGGTTCTAAATATGGTTTGTTCATCTCGTCTTTCATCATCCCACATTCAGCCAACTCTGTTTCTTATCTCATACTTCTATCCCTCGCGCCAAACTCCCGAAGCTGCCCATTTTCATTTCCCATTAAATACTTACGCCTTGACTAGCAAGTTCTCACCTGTCATCTCCTCAGGCTGAGGCAGACCCATACAGGCGAGGACGGTTGGCGCTACATCGCCTAGGACGCCACCCACGGGCTTAAGACTCCAGCCCTCGGGCGCATTGGCCATAATAAAGGGAACCTTGTTGGTCGTGTGGGAGGTCTTGGGCTTTCCGTCGGGGAACTTCATCTCCTCGGCGTTGCCGTGGTCGGCCGTGATGAAGAGGACGTAGTTGTGGGCCTTGCATGCCTCGTAAATCTTCCCAATAGCCTTGTCCGTCGCCGCGCAGCCAACAATGGCAGCCTCGTACACGCCAGTGTGACCGACCATGTCGGGAGGCGCAAAGTTGTTCATGACGAATGGGAACTTCTGCTCACCAAGGCGCTTGGCCACCTGGTCGGCAACGCCGTCGGCCGACATCTCCGGTGCCTTGTCGTACGTAGCCACGCTCTTGTTTGACGGGACAAGATCCTGGCTTTCATCGCGCTCCTCAAGGGCAAACGCCTTCTCAACACCACCGTTGAAGAAGAACGTGACGTGAGCATATTTTTCAGTCTCGGCGACGTGTACCTGAGGTACGCCCTGCTTGCCAAGCCACTCAGCCAAGACGTTGCCCATCTTCTGCGGCTCAAAGGCAACATCGAAGGGGTAGTCGAGCTTGTAGCGGGTCATGGTAGCGAGCTTGATCTTGGGGTAGGGGAAATCGGGCCTAGGCGACCTGTCGACATCGCCGAGCAGCTGTGTGATCTGACGCACACGATCAGACCGGTAGTTGAAGAAGAAGACGTTGTCACCATCTGAGGATGGAAATTTGGTCAGTAAAGATTGTTAGGTTGCTCATAAGCTTGAGGAATCCTCACCCTTGATGCGTCCCTCATCACCTCCAACAACGATGGGCTTCAGGAACTCGTCATTTTCGCCCTTCTCGTATCGTTCCTTGACCGTCTTGACAGGGTCCTCACTGGCCTCACCCTCACCGAGGACCAGACCCTTCATGGCAAGCTCGACTCTCTCCCACCTCTTGTCCCTGTCCATGGCATAGTACCTGCCAACGACTGTTGCAATCTGGCCAATGCCAATCTCCTTGGTCTTCTCGAGCAGCTCCTCCATGTAACCGACACCAGACTTGGGATCGGTGTCTCTGCCATCTCCGAAAAAGTGGATGAAGACTTTGGGGACTTGGGCCTCCTTGGCAGCCTTGAGGAGCGAGTACAGGTGCTCTTGTTTAGAGTGCTTTGCGAAATTTAGCTTCAAGTCCGAGAAGTTTGCGTTGGCAGGGAATACCTACAACACCTCCATGGGAGACGAGGCCGCAAAGGTGAAGACGGCCGTTTCCGCTCTTGGCAGCCTCGAGCACCTGAGTAATGACCTCGTTCTTGCTGAACTCGCCAGTCTTGATCGACTGGTCAATGCGTACGACGTCCTGCCAGACAACCCTGCCGGCACCGATGTTCAGATGTCCGACCTCCGAGTTACCCATCAATCCCTCGGGCAGACCGACAGCCAGCGACGAGGCTTCGAGCTCCACGTAGCCGGTCTTGCTGCGGGCGAACTCGTCCATGACGGGGGTCTCGGCCGCCGCGATGGCATCGCCGTTCTTGGGGGACTCCTCCGACGCCACCCCCCACCCATCAATCACGACTATACATCCGCAAAAGCATAAAGATTAGCCAGCCGACTTCGAGATAGACCAGAATGTACGCGATTACGAGGAAGTAGTCTGGGGTCTCGCGACGACGCCGATTGCTTTTTGGGATGTTTTCGATTCCCTCTGCCATTGTGATGTGTGAAGATTCTGTGCGGGCTGCTGCGTTGTGTAATTCACGTCGGGCAAAACGGCTGTTGGCTGATTTTGGACAAGACGGTGATGATTATGGAGGGGCATCGACTGAAGAGAGCTAAGTCGCACGTACTCAGACAGGCATTATGCTCCACCTTGGACATCCTGGAAAGCTTATCACCGGGGTTTGGCTTATAAAGTGGTTAAATCGTAAGAGGGACGGACGCTATGAAGCCAGTGTACAATCTTTAAATGCAAACTCAAGAAGTAGTTTCTTTGCGTGATTTTATCGAAAGCAGAAATACAAGAAACACATTTGAGACTCAGGGATATCAGGTTGAGATTTCTCAAAGAAGGTGGGGTTGTGCCTTTTCAGACGCGTTCCTCAACGAATCAATGACAGACAGTCCATGCGGTCTTTGGATAGTACTGTGAGAAAAAGCTCTGGTGGGGCCATGATGTAATGCTAGAAGCATCCATTTCTGTTGGACCTGTACATAGGTAAGGTAGGAAACCACTACAAGGTCCGTACAGTGTGTGCATGGAGAAATTTGCGTTGAAGAAGACCCTGGAAAGCCTGCGATTGGTAGCCTGGTTTGCCTGGGACAACGAAGCGCGTTTGCGGTAGGCGCGATCTGCTAACACGTCAGTCATCTTATGATTAGATTCCCACTCAAAGAACTTTAAGCGCGATACACCAATTGGAGACAAGCGACTTCCAATTCTGTCAATTTCGCTCCTCAAGTTGAATCAGCAGGAATAACACATTCCCGGCTCGAGGAGGGAAGAAGGGAAGGTAATACAAAGAGAATAAAAAGAAGAAGAAAAAAAAATCTACAACCATGCCCGCACAACAATCCCAACATCCCCTCGCGCTGCCCCCAACGCTGTCGCCAGAGACTCTCGACGCCCTGACCGAGCTGGCGGCCATAGTGTCGCGCCTGCGCCCGCCACAATCGCTCCCCGGCGGCATCACGATAAACACGCCTGGGGCGGCCGCGACCCCTGCGGCAGGCATTGGCATCGGCGGCCCCAGCGGCGCCACCATCTCCATCAAGGACGTGCCCAACGCGACCGACGCCGTCAAGCACAAGCTGCAGCGGGCGCGGGCGCAAGTCAAGGCCCTGCCCGACATGTCCAGGACCGTCGAGGAGCAGCGCGAGACCATCGCCCTGCTCGAGGAGACGATACGGCAGCAGCAGGAGGTCCTGGCGGCGCTGAGGAGCGTGGATGGGGCGCACGGGCTGGACGCGGCCGACGAGGGTGGCGACAAGATGGATATGTGAAATGGATGACGAGGAGCTCTCTGGAGTGGGCAGCAACTTTTTTCCTCTACGGTCTGTATCCATACGGCGCTTGTGGGACGACGGTATTTTATACCCAGGATCGCTATCAAATGAACGCGATGCACGACTTCGACGTTTTGATTTCCCATCATTGCGTGGCCGCCGATGGTCAGGTCACAGTTTTCATCTCAGCCTTATAACCGAGGGATGAAAACGTATCCCGCTTCTGCCACCGTCACTTTTCCACCTCAAAACACACAATTAGTCCACCAAAACTCCCGTTTCTCTAAGAATATCCTTAGGTCCCAACCCTGGCCGTCCTTTCACGGTGCCATTCCAAATTTCTTCGGGCAGTCTTTCCTCTTCGGGCAGAATGGCCCAGTTCGGAGAGTGGTCCGCTTTAAGCCACTTGAAGTCGTCAATTTGATCCCATTGATTTTTGGTAGGATCTTGATCCTGCGATAACTGCAAGGTCGGGGATGTCAGCAAACACAACCTTTTGGGCATTTTACAATCAACAAAGGGCAGGCCTGATACGTACGTGAGAAGCCGGAACAGGGGCAAACTTCATCCCCTCGCAGTCTTCGATGATCGGCCGACTTGAACAGTAAAGGTACATACGGACGTTGCGACACTCGTGTATACGCACCTGCCGCGCCGACACGACCAAGACGCTATCCCTCACACCAGTGATGTGTGCTGGCCCGTTGACGTTGCCCGCGACGACCAGACAGTGGTCGACATTACGGATCACCAGGTTCGCGAACGACGCCTTCCCGACTGCCGGCTCTGACATGTCGACGACACAGTTCCGCATGTTCTGCAGGCTGCCAGAGCTCGTAGCCTTTGCTGCCGTTAATGGCAGAATGATGTGCAATCCCTCGTGGTCGCGGATGTCGACGGTGCGCGCGGCTGAAAAGCTGGGTTTTCGGATCCCGCCCGTGCCTCCGGGTCGCGATATCTCATCGTTGTAGCTCTTTCCACCAGAAACGTTGGGCAGCGCCCCTACTACGTCTTCCGCTGCAGTCGCATCGGGGCCGCTGGGATTTATACCGCGCAGCAGGCGAGGATCGTTCTTGGGATCGGCCGTGATGGCAGACGCCGTGCGTGGCTTGAACTTGAATCGGGGCTTCGGGTGGAGGCGAGCGAGCTCCTCGTTCAACATCTCTGTGAGGCGCTTGATCGCCTGGGGAGCGGGAGAGCTTGCGCGTTAGTAACCCGTCAGAAGCTGGGCATTTGGACTGACAGTCTTGGCTCCTGACCTCTGCATAATGTCTCTGGTCATACGGAGGCAGCTTGTCTGAGGCATCTGCGACCTGCCGCGTGAGGTTGGCAATGTCAGCCTGGATGGCCTCCGTGGCGTCTAGGCGCTCGCCTCCCACTGTGGCAATGGAGCCGAGCTGGCTGATCTGGTCTTGCAGCTCTGTAATAAGGCCATTTGTGTCAATGGATCGCCTAGGTATAATTCTAATAACAGAGATGCTCTTCCCAAAATCATATCAATATCTTACCTATCACGCGCTGCTCAACCTGGTGATAAAATCTTGCTGGATCCATTCTCTCGTATGTACTTTCGGCGCGTTCAGAAATTACAACTGGCGATGGCCAATCGTGGGTGTATCAGGTGGTTGGAGGTGCCTTTGTGTGGGCTCAGCGCGAACAGGGACCACGATCTGAGCTGGTATGGGTTATATCTTATACCAAATATTGCCCTTTGGACGAACCGGACCAGATTTGATTCCGAACCAGTGGCAAAAGGGTTGCACCAGGATGATGCGTTTTCTCCAGCTAGACTGGCTCTGAATCGAGAAAACCGTTGGTCAAGACTTGTTTTCTTGTGTTGAGCGCCCTCCAGTTGTGCGTCGACAAAACAGTCAAATCCTTAGCTGCCGTGCTGTTTGTTTGTACAGTCGTATGTGTTCAGGTATAAGTGGTCCAGAAAGAACTCTGAACATTTAAACAGCCGGCATCCCCAAAGGAGTAGTCACAAAACAAAAGAATTAAAAAAAGAGAATTGACAGGAACTATTTTCAAATATCAGTCTGTTTGCTTGAACGCAAAAGCACCCAGACACTTTCTGTTTCCACTGCTCTCTTTCTCCCCTCACGGCGACTTTTTTTTCGACTTCTATAGGTGCGGAGAGATGGAATCAAAACCAGTCTCGTTTTCCCCGCTCCCTGGGTTCTCACTTACAGCGGTTGCGAGCTTGGAAACTCGCTTTTCTTTTTTTTCTTTCTTTTTTTTTCTTTTTGTCAGACTGGTTTATGTCTGCACGCCCGCTTTCTTTTTGTTCGTTTGTGGTTTTGGACAAGTTCGGCATGCGGGTTGTTGCTTGTCACCTGCAGGGTCGAGTTGGGAAAGGGAACTGGAGCTATACTCAGACAAGCCGGAGAAAGGGTGCGAGGTGGCTGCGTCACCTTCCCCACCCTAGCTTCAAAATGATCCAAGGGCTCAAGAGCTTCCCAGGGTGTGGGTATCATAAGGCGGGGGATGTGCCAATCGTGTTGCACAATATCAGCTTGAAGTTGGAGCATCAATCCATCCTTCATCCATCCCGAATGTCGTCCGTAAATTTTGGGACCAATTTTGCGCAACATTTATATTGAGAACTCGCTCATCTTTCCTTTTATGATTTGATCAGGGCGGTTATGACATTAATCTGTTCAGATCAGTGCAACGAGGGTCGCTGTGATGAGCCATTGCTATCTTGAAAAGAAAAAAAACCCCCCCAGCGATGCAAGAACGAAAAGCAAAGATGAAATGTTTATATATATAACCATCGTGACGGTATATAAAGGTGGTGTGATCGACTATATGTACGAATCCTGCAAGCCTGGTCTTGCACGGCTTTTCATAAAGAAGCCAGGTAAGATGTGTACATTCTTTTCCAGGAAATATTAAAATGGCAGCAGATCGCCGAGTCCGTATCACCATTGTGCCCAGCACAGGGGACTACAGTTTCACACCAACGCCGGGCTCCGGATGACGCCAACTTCCCCATTGCGTGGACACAGTATGGCCTTCTCATTTGGCCATAGACAGCATAGCCGGACGCATTCCCTGCTTATCCAGTCTCCCGGCAAGGAGAAGATCTCCGATCCAGGCACCGTGGGCCCCTGGCTGGCATGCCATCCCTCTGCGGCGTGAGACAGCTTCAACTTTGGAGGCAGTTGTGGTACCGCAGACATATTCCAAATGCATACTTGAAATGATCTGGATAGGTAGACTAGGCTGTTGCTTGGCGAGAATCCCAGCACTAGGGATATCTGCGAGGAAACGCCCGTGTCAAGGACAATGGGATTGATGA
>JAVHJQ010002733.1:7310-21428 GCA_031306095.1 Pyricularia sp. CD86 | reverse complement strand
CTGCTGCTGCAGAGCTAGTCTGCTGCGGTGTAGTACTAGACAAGAGAGAACTGGCTTCTAGGGATAAAAATATTTTTTCTCCAGAACTTCCTTCTGCGGTAGCCAGCTGAGTCAGGATGCGCTTCTTATCGTGAGTCACCAACACGCGCTCAAGTGCATGTGTCTGGGACGAAGAAACGGTTGCGGTAGTGGAATACGGGTCATCAACATCATGAACAGTCATGTAACTGAGGTTGTAAGTCTCATGTTCGACCAGGTCCCAATCAAGCACGTGGGCTGATTTGGGCCCTAATCCTACAACCAGTGCAGGATTTTGGGGGTGGACAATCAATCTACACTTTGCCGTTCCCACCGGCGCCGACTTGGACACAGCAGAGGCTGCCGTTGATATTAGATAAACCGTGGATTCGGTTTGAACCATGATGTGGCTTCCGTCTGGTTGGAACATGAGCTGCAGTATGGGCCCTCTCGTGGTTCCTTGCATGGATACAACCACGGGGGACCCAATAACTGGATCTGACCCGCTGGTACCGGGCTGTACCGAGACAATGTAGATACTCATACTCGGGTCGGCAAAGCACAGCCATCTACCGTCGAGGCTCCAAGTCATGAGGCTGCTGCCAAACGAAACAGGGGAGGTGTGCAGTGTCGTGGCCGTGCCGCGCAGCGCGTCGTGCAGCGTCACCACCCCCTTTTCGGTGTTGCAGCAGTAAAGGCGGCCGACTGGTGAAGGCTCCAGCGATATGATGGGGTCAACCCATCTAGGGGTTATCTCGGAGACATTGGAGCTGGGAGCTAGACTGTCGAGCTCACTTTCGGCGTCGGTTCCTTGCCCGGTCGGCTCCGCATATCTCAGCAAAGCGTTTGGTCCCCAGACGTTACCATAATCTCCTCTGAGATCATAGATGCGGCGGAGGTCTGGGCTGAACGCAAGACCCAAGACGAGGTCCTGAGCAGCCACTTGGTATATGATCGTGAGGGATGAGGTAGTGAGTATCTTGACCGCCCCACGCGCGTCGCTAGCAGCAAGGAGGTTCCCGTCTGGGCTCATGGTCATTTTGTTGGCACCAACCGACTTCTCCTCGACCTCGTTGTAGTACGGCGACCATTGGAATATCTGGCCTGTGGTGTAAAGACCGTAGACTTGGGCCTCATGTGGATGCCAGATGGCCTCAAGCACCTCGCCTCGATAATGGGCGTCTTTCTTCCAAAGATGGCCGATGTGGGTAGGGCCATCCGCCTCCCAGGCTGAAAGCGGATGTCCGCGGTAAGCAACCGTGACCATGGTTCCGTCCTTGTTTAGGGCCATGTGGCTTGCCGCGTTCAGGAAGTGTCCTTCCAGCTCCTGTTCCTCCAACTCTGCAACAAGCTTCCATGTCGGCGACTGTTGGCTGATGTCTAACGTTCGGACACATCTGTCATCAGTTCCAACAAATAGGGTGTTGCCCTTCAAAAGCATTACTAGCGGCCGGAGGCCAATCTCGACGTTTGGAACTGTCGCAGTACATACTCCCGACGATACCTGCCACACTTTGGTAGTGCGGTAACCATATGCAACCAAGGTATTTCCCCTGCTGTTTGTTTGCATCCTGTACAGACGTTCGCCGTGTTTGATGGGGCTAGCTGAGTGGTGATCCAGTGTGGTCGAATTGTATATCAAGACTGTACCCGAAGATATGAGGATAAAGACATGTGCACCTGCGACTTGAATAAAAGCTGCATAATTGCGGAACCCGAACGAAAGGCGGCCGAGCGAGTCGTCCCAGTTATTGCTCGAAAAGCCAGACACAGTCAGGGCTCGTGGCTCGACCTTCCCGAACTGTTGATATATGGCCGAGTTGTGTGGACATAGGGCCGGCACTGCCTTGTATATCGACTGTGGGCTCCGGCGCAGGTTTCCACCAAACTTACCCGCCAGCTTGGTGAAGTCAACAGCCCAGCACTCAAAAAGCTCCAGCTCTTTAACGTTCTGATGAGTCTCCGTGCCTAGGGCATCATGCTCCCTTGCGGCTGTAGCAAACCTTGAGAGGTTTTTGGAGGCGCGAACAAGTACGCCTAGGCGGTCGGTCCTCACGAGGATATGTATCCAGGCCAGTACCCAGGGACCGGACAAAAACTTCCGCATGGCGTTTGCTGTTTCTCTGCAGCCTACCGGGGCTGCTACCAGGTGTGATGGCCAGTCACCGGCGGCATAGTTGACAAACTCGGGCATGCTACCTCGCCCAATCTGCCCTCGTAAGCCTGTGGCTGTCAAGCTGCGCATACAACTGAGAAATATCGTCTTGTGTGCCTCACTGCGTGCCAGTCCAAAGGCTCGGCTGCTGCTGCTATCCGGGTCTAGGAGGTATTCTCGGGCCGAATGGTGGACCAGAGTAAAGTTCCCACCGTTGTCGATGACCGCGAAGCCGCCGCAAAGATCCGCGACAGTTCTCTGCATGTCGAAGAAGTCGTCCTTACCCAGTGCCTGCGACAGCTCAATGACATTGAGCGTGCGGACTGAACATGCGGCAAAGTTCAGAAGCTTGGTTGCGAAATCCCTTTCCGGCGGAGACTTGGCCGAGATGGACGCTGCCATGCGGTCGTACAAAGCCTTCATACCGCCAGGCAACTCATTTAATGCCGCCTCTGCGTCTGCTTGCGTGTAGCAAGAGTTCAGCCGCTCCACTGCTAGGCGCACCCACTGGCAGCCGCAATAACTGTCAGCAATAGCCCCTGAATTATTCATGGTTGTGGATGCAACAAGTTGCGATTGGATTGTGTGTACTTGCCAGGAAATTGTTCTGTGCTCCTTCCATAACACGCTCTATCAGACTCTGCCTCAGATCCAAGTCTCCGAACAAGGTGAGTTCTCTGTTGACGTATGCTCGAAGGTCTTCGACCCGCCCGTCTATGTCGATATGAGCTGTCTGCACCGCGGCAGGTAGCCTTTGAAACTCAGCATCCAGTTCGTTGGTGCGTCGACTGACCAGCAAGACTCGGATTGGCAAGTGGAGCGAATGGAGGTCGGCGAGGTACTTCAGTAACGTGCGTGGCTTCTCGGCTTCGTCGATACCGTCGATGACCCAGAAGATAGAATTGCTCGTAATATCAATGCTGGAAAGTGCAGACTTGATGCAGTCCCAAATTGTCCGTGAGTCAGCTGTGTCGAAGCCGATGGCCTCATCTGCAAAGCCCAAAACCTGCTCCTGGAATCCAGGCACGTTCAGTCCCATCTGGTAGGCTAGCGATCTGAGGATCAGGCTGAGCGTACGCTTCTTGCGGTCCGCAAAGCGTATGAAGAAGTACTGGCAGTAGCCGTCGGCAGCATCTCCGACAAGACTATCGATAACCGTCGAGGCGAGGACAGACTTCCCTGCCGCGGCACTGCCCGTCAGCCATATGATGCTTGGCGATCTGTCATGAGACAGCAACCACTGGCGGTACGCTTGATCCTGTAACAGCCACTGGCCAGTTCCATCGATCCACTGATCTCGGAAGAAGGCGTAGTCTGTGTTTGGCAGCTCTGTGATGCCCAAAATCGACCTCAGGTCTGTTGATTGTCGCCGCCCCTTTCCATCTGCAATGTCTTGTCCTTCTGAGCCGCGTCCGGCCTGGCTGGCGAGTATCTTGCTGAAGAGTGACTTGAGGACGTTCCTGACAGTTACGTAGTTTGGGTCATCTGGACTTGCATATTTGCATACTCCGTGATGATCTGCGTTAGTCAAAGGCTTTGAGATCTCCCCTGGGTAGCCTAGAACAGACGATTCTTTCTCCAAGACCATCTGCGTTGAGTGTCAGTAGTCGGAGTCGAAGGATAAAAACAGATAAACAGAGTAGGGAAGCGAAGAAGATGGTCAGTATCGATAGACTCACAACCTTGGTGTTCTTGAAGCCGATCGGGGTGGGAATAGTCTCGTAAAAGGAGACTATGTCGAGCGACGGGGCGACGTGACGAAACTGCTTGTTTAGTCTCTGCAAAGTAAAAGAGCTTTTGCTCAGTTCTGATACATAATACTTGGCGCTAGTAACACCCAAAGTTGACTGCAGGATGCGGTTGAGTGTTTGCGCGAGATTAGTGCCGCGATGAGGCGTGGAAAGGAATATTATGGCGGATATGGCCCTGATTATGGTCTCGTATTGCGGGTCGTGCTGCCCTTGTATATAGGCCTTTTAGGGTGGAGGAATAATCAGTCCAATCCTCTGATGTTGTAAGGCGCACAAGTAGGGAGTCAGTTCGGATGCACTGTTGAGTACTCACCTCTTTGACGATAAGTCCCCCCATACTATGAACGACAAATATCAATGGAACCTAGCTGGTCTGGTTAGCACGCGATATCTCTGTCATTTGCAATCGTTCACGGTTTCAGGCTTAGCTTTGCCAAAACGTACTGACCTTTTCCATATCTAATTCCTCTCCTTGTTCATCTCTCGCATGCTTCAGATCAAACAAGAGTTCTTTGGCAAAGTCCAAGACTGACGTGTTTACGCTCCCCGGCTTCTGGAAATCAGCATTGTAGCCAAAAGTCAGGATGCGAGCTCTACGGAGATCCGACTCCAGCGGCAGGAACTGCAGCGGCCAGAACAAGGCTGGGTCCGCGTCCTTGGACCATGTCTTCCGGCTCGTGCCACCTAGTCCATGGACAAAGACAATGTTTGCCCTATGGGACTCATTGGGGGGTGAGTAAACGACCGTGAGACCTCGTGGGCCGTGGTCAACAGCTGGAGGCTCGCTAGGTCGTCTTGAAGGGGCTGGAATGAGGTCTTGCAAGTAGCTGCGCTCTGTTGTCGTCCGCGAAAGAGCTTCGTCTGGAGCGGCTATAGTTGAAGAAGCATCTGATCCGGACCCATCTGCGCTTGAGCCGCGATGATCAGCTTTTGGCCTCCGACGAAAGGAGGTAATTTTGCGGAGCTGGGTAGACTTCAATTAGTACATTCTGTACCGGATTATGAGAGTTTGCCTGGTTAGAATGCTGAGATAGTTGGAACTGCACAGTGGCTGATTCTGTTATGGAACATACCATAATGAATTTCAAGCCAGAATGAGCTAGGTATGTATGCAGAAACAATATGCCAATGGTGTCATTTGAGGCTCTTTCTGAGATGGTGCGTGGTACCCATGGACGGAACCACAAGATTTGGCCGATGGTACTTTGATGTACGATACAGCAGTGATGGTCTAGCTAGGTACCAGCTTTACCATGCGCAGCCAGGCGAGCTAGACTATAGTTCATTTAGGGTGAATTTCTTTTTTTTTTGAGATGCAAGATGTAAACAAAAGTCCCGTGGCACGTGGATCACGAAAGGGTTTGGGATAGGTGATAAGCAGGTAAGGTGGATAGGGGAGCAAGTGCAGGTAAAAGTCCGGCAGTTGACTATGGTAGGTAGGTAGGCTGTTACAAGGGCTGCTCAAAATATGGGTGTGATATCCGGATCCCACGGAATAATGGAAATAAAACCAGTCCACCCATCATTTGCCGGCTTCCATTCCTGCCTCCGTTACCTTAAGGCTGCAGGCCTTTGGAATAACTTGCATTTTCACCCATCGCGATTCAAGCTTGGACTTTTCGTGCCTTCCTGATTGTGATTCCGGGTTCTTGATTTACCTCACAGCCACTGCCTCACAGGAAATCGCGGCTGATAGCGGTTGCCTCCCATGCCCAAGGCCATTTGAAATCAGAAGATCCAATTATGGTAACCCCCGCGAAGGATTGCAGCAAAGCTGACAGTGGAGTGCAGCTCTTTTCCCGGGGTGGTTCTGCAAATGAATTGCTCCAATATTACCCCTCTTCCCTCTTGTCGTTTTCTGCGAATTTCCGTATTCTTTGAGAAGAGAACTGCTTGCAGACCTTGCAGGAATATACGTAGTAGGGTGCCATCGGGTGTCAACAAAAACCCCTTAGGTCTTACTGTCGGCAGGGATAGGACTTGGCATACAATTCTAACACAACTGGGGCTTAGGTACAGCATCTTAATAGGTGAGATAAGGTAAATGTATGCATAGGTACCTTACCTACCTCACCTACCGTAGGTACACACCAATACACTCTTCGACACAGCCTTTCCTACCCCTCCCATAGAGGTAGATTTTACCCCAATTCAACTTGCCTGGCTGATACTTTTTCTATATTCATATACCTAATATGTTATCTCACTAGGAGAGTTTGTGAACAATATTTATTCGCAGTAGGAGTGTCATCGTTTCCCACTATCGTCCAAGATATAACAAAGTCTACGTACTTATATCAGCATCAGACTTCTAAGTCGTATACTCCCTCACCACCAAGACCGCCGACCCCACCTGTATCAAATTCCTCAATCGTGGACAACAGTCATGGGGGATTTAGCAGTAGCTCCTAATTCAGTTGGGTCTTCAGTCCTGGCTTCAAACACAAAAGACTCCCAAGATGAGTGGGTTCCGAATATAGGGGGTAATTTCCCCATCCACCAAACCATATTCCAAGGTAGGTTAAAAGGCAGCAAGCAGCACAATACTCAAAGTGTAGTGTAAGAATATAGTGAAGCAATAAAGAATAGGAAGCTGACAGAAGATTAAGCAATGCCAACCGGCACCAAAATACTTTCTGCTGTTTCTTCGGGAGTCTCTGCGTGGGCCAAGACGGCCAAGATAAACGTCGTCCAGCCGGACGGTACTCCAAAGCGATATTTCCTCAAGGCATGTCTAGTCTTCAAACTTTTTCCATGATCACCCAAATTTATCAGACATGCCTTGATTCCAAAGCTAAACCGAGACACCCCTTCTGCCTAACCAGGTCGCTTCAGGCTGGAGTGCCAAGGCTCTGTGCGAGGGCGAATATGAGTCCCAGCGCACAATCGAGGAGGCGGTCGGCCCAGGTTTTGGACCCAGGGCTCGAGCTTGGGGCGAGTTCGATTCAGGCGGCACACACTTTTACTACTTCTTGTGTGACTTCCATGACATGGATATGGCAACAGCGCCCGAGCCCTTCTCTTTCGTCGACAAGATTGTCGCCCTTCATCGGAGCAAAAAGTCTCCTACGGGCAAGTTTGGCTTCCACTGCGCCACCGTGTGCGGATCCATGCAGCGGACCGTCCCCTGGGAGGACAAATGGGCCGACTCCTTCACGCACCTGCTCAAGGATGTCATTAGTTACGACAACCGCGTCAACCCGCCCTGGCCAGAGTACGACCGCGCATGCCGCATCACCATTGACCGCGTTATCCCCAGAGTCCTCGGCGCACTGCAGTCCGATGGCCGCACTCTGGAGCCCGTCCTGATCCACGGCGACGTGTGGGAACAAAATGTCGGAATCGACATGGAGACTGGCGAGACCCTGGTCTTTGACCCGGGCTGCACATATGCTCATAACGAGATGGAGTTTGGCACCTGGAGGGGTTCCTGGGCTTCGTACTTTAGCGACCCCGTATACCAGCGCCTGTATCAGATGCAAATCCCGCCCTCGCCACCCGCTGAGGAGTGGGACGACCGAAATCGAATCTATGCCATGCATATCAATATCAATGACTCGGCCGGACACCCCGGGAGTACTTCGAGACAAGTGTAAGCTGCCTTGAATAAGATATTCGGCGGTATCTCTCGTCGTCGTTGTGTGCCGAGCTGGGAAACTGGCAGTGCGTTGCTGACTTCTCTTTGTTCACCCTAGCGCCTACAATGACATGCTGTTTCTCATTGCAAAGTATTTCCCCGAAGAATTAGAGGCAGACCCTGGCCTGGGGAAATACGATCCACAGCAAGACATCAGTGTGACCGGAGCGTATGTTCCTCATGTTGTACAACAGCTCGAGTAGGGCAAATGGACTGGATTGCAGACTTGCTAGCTATTGCCAAACTTCAGCCCTGCTGCTAGTAGCAATTAGTAGAGCGTCACATTGATATTCGAAGTTTGAAGCAGATATTCATCCACCTAGTCCAGTAACCTCGCAGGATTGTCCGCCAGCTCAAACCAATCTTTTGGACGCCGTTCTCCAAGCCATACCCTTGTGATAGTCCAAAAAGAACAGAGCCATAATCAAAACGCAACATCCACCCATGAGCGTAAAGGTCCACCCAACGCCCAGCGCGACGATGATGTTTTGGAGAAATGCCACCACTATGGCGGCTAGTGCACAGCGGACGATGTTGGAAGACGCCTGCGCTGCCGCTGGTGTCTTGTGATTCTTGTCTACAAGCAGCGTATTGTAAATCTGAGAGGAGGGTAAAAAGAAAAGTCAATTTTGATACCCCTTCTTGTTCTCTATGGGGTCAAAGAGAAATATCGAACAAAAAAATAAGAAAACCACAGAGCAATCGTCTAAGATGACTTACACTAAAGCTTAGCTGCATTGCCAGCCCTAGAATGAACTGTAGACATAGCGGGATGGCAATATGCTTGAGTTCCACGAGGTCAGCCATGCTAATGTTTGCGAAAACGAAGAAGAAAAATGGCATTTTATATAAGAATATGTTGAATCATGCTGCTCACCATATGAAGATGCACCGTCCACCCAAAAGCAACCACAGAAACAGTGGCCACCGCCATGGGCAGCCACACAACGCCCAACCGAGCCCTCTCGACGGGAAACACGTCCAGATCATCGGCGATGTGACGGTCCAGCGCCACCTCGGCCTCTCGGTCACCACCAACACATCCGCCCCTCACGCGCCGGTATGCGCGGTTCAGCAGCGGGCCGCAGATGGCGGTCGATGCGGTGCCTCCAAGCCCAAATGGGAGGTAGACAAGGCCGGCCTGCAGCTGGTCGAGGGAGTAGAGGTCGACAAACAGCACCGACAGCGACGCGCAGACGCACGTGTAGACGGCGTACAGGAGCCCGCACGCCAGCATCACGACTGCGTTGTCCCGGCGTGCCAGGATCCTGAGCGAGCGCAGCGGGTTCGGCATCCTCCGCGACGACGGCTGGCTGTTGCTTCTGTCGTCATCGTCGTGGTCCTTCCAGTGCCGCATGAGGTGCCGGCCGATTGGAGGGAGTCGCAGGTGCCGAGGGGGTCTGGTTGAGCCGTTCCCGACAATGTTTCGCGAGGTCTCGGGGAGGAAGAGCAGGATCAGGACCAGGCTGAGCGAGGCCGAGATGCAGAGGAACCAGAAGATCCAGGGCCAGCCGGCCGCGTGGGCTAGGCCTCCTCCCAGTACGGGCCCGAGGCTGGGTGCGATTGTGGAGCTTTTGGGTGAGATGCGGGTTAGCAGAAATAAATTAGCTGCGCAAAAATATATTGCACGTGTAGCTCGGGTCTGGGAAATTCTTACGCAAAAGACACGGCGGCTACATACGATCCCCTCTCTGCAGGGGTTGCAATATCGGTGACCACACCGTACGCAACGGCAAAGATGCCTTGTCGAGACCGATCGAATGTAAGGATAAGACCTAACAGAACGTAGATGGCAGGCTCTTGTGATACACTCACCAGAAATCGCAAAAGCCTGAAATAATCGAAGAACAAGCAGCGCCACGTACGATCTCGACAGGGCCGTCGCCAAGTTCGTGACGACATAAAGGCACAATGAAAACACGCAAGCTGGCCTCCGGCCCAGGATGTCGGCCGCGTCGCCCAGCAGCGTTGGCGCGACGGTGGCGACAGCCATGTACGAGGTTATTGTCAGGTTTATGGCATCTATCGACACCGACAGCGACTCGGCAAGCTGCGTCAACGCAGGGAAGTAGATGAAGCTGCTTAGTGTCGAGAAGGCGGCGGCGTATGCCACCATGGCCGTTATGCAGCGCTTCTCGGCCCGGGTAAAGACCGAATAAGTGTCAGGGGAAGGCGGCCGTTCGCCACTTGAAGGTGTTTGGGCTTTTTCTGTGTCCATTACGTTTAGGTGATATCGTATGTGTAAGTCACTATGCCTTTTTAATCATGTGTTCAAACAGCCTGGGATAATAGTGTCTCGGCTATCCAGAAAAGGTGGTAGGGCGATCCCAACAAAGATATTTATCGGCTGGCATCATATCTTTGTCGACTTGCAGCCCGACCGGCGCGATCTCATAAAAAGCTGGTGCAGCATCGTGGTGGTTTACAAAGTAGAACAATTCATTGCGGAGACTCAGACGAGCTCAGCTGTTGATTCGTCCAGGTCACTTCAATTATGCAAAGAAAAGTGAGGGGCGCAGACGTACACTGATACCCTTGCTATGACACCTTAGAGGCTTGGATTCTGTAGAATCCTTCATCATGTCAAATGTGCGCTTTTGAGTATGAAATCCATAAAACCACTGAAAGTAAAAGTTAGTAGGAAAACGGCATTCCTTCATCGAAAACAAGACACGGGGGGCATGTCAATTGAGAGTTGATTGTGCCTCGCTGGCCATGCTGCAAGTTGTTCATATGAAGACTCGGAGCACTAATAAATTGACCACACATCAGCATTCATTCACAATGTTGCAACTGAAACGGTCCAGGTAAGAAGAAAAGATTCCACCAATAGCACTGGTAGTCGAAGAATCAATTGCAGCTGCAGGAGTGGTATCTCGTGTCCCCAAGAGACGGCTCATTCATTGCCTGGGGCACCATCAAAACTAAGATGCCAGCCAGGTTCATTAAGCCTCCCAGTCGAGTATCCTAAATCCCACACCAAGCCTATCCTTTACTTCTTGAATGTCGCAGTCTTGCCAGGTTTCTCGAAATTCATCTTCCTTGCCGGCTTGGGCCCTTGCGCAGTCGTCTTGCTGGTATATGGATCGAAAACCTTGGCACCACCGCTGCCCTTCTTGTCAGCCCCATGATCCCGCTTGCTACGCATGACTGACTGTGCCTTGCTGTAATCAAAAGGTTGCTCGTCGTCACTCTCCTCGCCGTCGTCCTCCTCCGCTTCGGCTTTGGCAGCTGCCTTCAGTGCTTTCTTCTCTGCTTTCCTAGCAGCCTTTTCCTCCGCTTTCTTTGCGGCCTTTTCTTCCTTGAGCTTCTGCTTCAGTGCACGTCGCTCTTTCTTTCGCTGCTGCTTCTCAGCCTTGAGCCGCTCTTTCTCTTCAGAGTCCTCTTCCGACGAGCTGGCCGACGAATCATCGTCTTGCTGTGTCCTCCCTTCTGAACGTCCAGAACGCAGCGTAAACTGTTCATCCTTTACTTCGGCGGTCGTCTCGGCTTCCTGCTTGACCGGAGCGCCTCCGTCTTCATCAACATCCATCTCATCCACTTCCGCCTGTGCTAAAGCACCTGTGCCATCATCTTCAGTAATCTGAGCGTTGGCAACAAATGAGCTCCAGGGCACAGCAATATGATCTTCATCTCCTCTGGCCGATAAAGCCACTTTGTTGGATACCTTCTCCCACAAGGTACTCATCGGAAGGTTACCCCATAGCTGTGACCGTGAACCTGCAACCTCTACGGCATCGGGTATGTCGTCATCACCCTGGCCTGCAGTTGTCGTCTTCGCAGTTCTGTATGCATCCGCTAACGTCATGTTGGAGAATGCAGCATTGGCATTATCGGCCTTGATGACCTCCAAAAGTGTTGGGCCAGTCGCTCCCTTTTGTCGAGCATCCTTTATCAGATCTACAAGCTCGTTCACGGCATTCCTCACTGGCGGGCCCACATTCGTGAAGAGTCTGCGCAGATCGGCAGCCGTCTCCGGCATAGCCCGTGCGATGTCCACGAGTAACTGGTTTGACATCAAAAACATGGGGCTCTCGTCCTCCTTCCGCGCCACATCATCGCGCCACTTGTGCAATGCCCGATAAACGGAAAACTGCTCTCTGCTAAAAGTGTTGGGCAATCGGTGAATCAGATTAAACCAGCCGCGCGAGCCTCGGCCTGTTTCTCCGTCGACTGTGTATGCTTCGTAACGCTGGAGAGCCGTCTCTTTTGACCTCTGGAGCGTCCTCTCAAGTAGGTCCCTGTGAGGATCGCCGCTGACAGATTGCCTCAGAAGCTCATTCCTCATCATGTCATACACATACAGCAGGTAATGCGTATCCGAGCGCGCATAATAAAGCATCTCTTGGGGTAATGGCCTAGAGGGGAAAATTGTTAAGAGCCCGACAATTACACAAGAGGGAGAGCAATTTACCTGATTCGCCAATCGGCAGTCTGATAACGCTTGTCCGCCTCGAAGTCGACAAACTTTTTGAGGAGATACGCAAGGCTCTTGCTAGGGTACATGAGCGCCTCAGCCGCGTGGAAAGTATCGAAGAGTCCGACAACGTAAAGCCCCAAGTCCCTCTGGAGCCACACAATGTCCATGAAGGCGCCGTGGAATACCTATTCGATAAAGTTAGTATCCTTCAATGTCAAAGCAGTGCCTTGCGGACCGAACAGGCCCTGTGAGGGTAATATCCCAGGTTACCTTGACGATGCTCGGGTCAGCAAACACTTCGTTCAGAATCTCCAGTTGTTGCCTCCATGGCTTAAGAGTATCGACAATCCAGTCCTTCTCTCTAGTGCTAATCTGCATCAGCGAGAGGAGCCCGTGGTAGGTTCTGAAATCATGGTGCTCGAGGTCGACTGCAATTTCCTTTGCCTGCTTAAGCTCCTCCAGCATCTCCAGCACACCTTCATAGGTATCGACATAGATCGGCGAGGATTTAACGACGGGCGTGTACGGTATGGGATCGCGCTTCTGGTATACGCTTTCTGGGTGTCTTGATTGCAGAATCTCCGTCTCGTATGGATGTTTATACCTGAAAACGCCATTAGTACCTCGAGTGTCACCCTTGTACCGCAACGTTCGTATCTTTTGATTATAGAGCCTTCGCTTGGCGGGATTTGCGCGCTCTTCGCCCGAGAGCGGTGGCACAAGCAAGGATAGGTGAAGAAGGTAGTCGTACTGTGTCTCTGCATCCTCGTTATCGAAGGTGGTCAAACTCTTGTCAAGGGGCACGATGGCGTGGGGCTTCTTGGTCAAAAGTGGCTTCCAAGGTCCTTTGTCATGGTTGTTGGGCGGAACGTCAAACGCCTTTTGGGGCTTGATTATATTTGCGTAGCGTAGGGATCTGTCAAGGATACCCGGTTTCGACTTTTTGGCGTTTGGGCCCTATAGCTTTTCGTTAGCTGAAGGTCTGGTGACGGGCCAAGATTTGCTAGGGGGGTTGAATAACTTGCCATATCGGCAGTCGGCGCATCCTTCCTCTTCACAAGCCCTGTGTACTCGTCGATGCATGTATCGGCTTTTTCGAGGGCAATATCTAGCGAGTCCACAATTGCCTGCCAGTTGTCGTCAACTTCTTCGGCGTCTTCCAGCTCCAAAGCTCTCTTGGGCTTGGAGCTCTTGCCACCTCCCAGGCTTGCGGCCGTGTTAACCAGCGACGATGCCAAGCTGAGAAGCTTCTCACGCTGTTCATCCAACAGCTCTCCGGCCTCCGGGTCGACACTACGGCGGAAAGCAATGTCCTGGGTCGCGATCAAGTTGACCTTGCGGGTGGTTGCGACGAGCGCTGCTTGGATCTTGTCCTGCAGAGCTTTGAAATCGAGCGGTTCCTCCATGGTGGCAGGCTGAGACACAAGCTCTGACAAAGCAAGATGTAATGGAAGATAAGGTACCTTCAGCAGGTATTGATGTTGAAGGCAAGCTGAGCAATTGAGATGCGCCTGCACCTGCCTACAAGTCGCATTCCCGTTGCTGAACGCGAATCGCGGGATGAGGAGATCAGAAGGGTGCTTTCCTAAATTTTTAAGTGGGGCACAGCTAATCCCTGCAACGATAACTGATAACAAATGACGTCTGGGTCTGGGTCGGCACGTTTGTAAGCCCCGGCCGTAAGCATTAGTGTGGTTAGGATCGATCGCGCCGCTGCACTTTCTCACGATATCCAATACCAGATTGCCGTCCTACTTTTGCAACTCTTCAAACCCTTTGGAACCCTGAAAATTCACTTCTCGTGCTGCCCCTATTACAACCTTTGTGGCAAAGACTACCTACTTTTGTCAAAGCTTTTTGAAGATCTAGGGCTTGCTGCAATGTCGGCCTCACTCGCGCCAGAATGCAACGAGGTTAAAGAGTAAGAAGGCTGATTTGCAGCAACTTTGCTACCGATTTTTGGTTCGTATACTGAGCGTCTCTTTTTTTAGGCGCTACGATACGTGTTTTCTGAAGTGGTACAGCGAGAGTAGGTGCTGCTTTGATGGCCAAGCTGCTTTATTTGAGGTCCACGGTCGTGTCTGACTAAAGATAATAGAATACTTGCGGGGTGCCGGAACTAGCAACAAGAATGAGT
>JAVHJQ010002720.1:0-26772 GCA_031306095.1 Pyricularia sp. CD86 | reverse complement strand
CCTTGATATTTTGCGTTTTTTTAAAACACAAGCCATGTTTATCTTTTAAACCTCATTATAGTCAATGCTCATGCGCTTCGCATCATTTGTTTCTTGGGAAAGCTTGAAGTCATGACAATGTTTTTTCAAAAGGGAAAATAACAAAACAAACCCGCGCTCCGGTGACGTCAAATGTCATGTCGTATTCATTCAGCTTAATCTTATCGTAGCTCGCTTTTTGTGGGGCTACCCCATCCATGACTGGAACCAGCAAAAAGACACTACCGTCTCCAAGCAAACACCCGCGCATAATCTGCCTTAGTAAGGTAGGCTCATAATAGCTGGTGAGGGCCGACCCAGGGGCACCCGACTATATTCATGCCCGGTGCGACAGCTGCTGCAGCCAGGACGCTGCGGCGGCAGTTCCGCTTCCCCCTGTCGCTGGGGACAGATATCTGCAACATAGCCAGGATCCGCAGGATTCTCGACGGGCCGCAGCGCGATCGATTCATCAGACGCGTCCTCCTACCAGAAGAGCGAGGCCGTGTGTATAATTACCTAAATACCACCCCGGGCCAGGCTTCAGCGCCGGCTGCGGCAGAGAATTCGGACGTGGAGCTCGGACGCCGAAAGGCTGCCGAGTTTATGGCTGGCCGGTGAGCCTTTTTTTTTTTTTTTGTTTCTATGTCTTCTCTCCACTCATCTTCTTCTTATTTATCCAGATTTGCCGCCAAGGAAGCCGTCATCAAGGCACACCCTCACCTGCGCATCTCGTTTGAAGACATCACCATCGCGTCCAGAGAGCCCGCACCAAAGGGCCCGGGAAGCGCGGCCGCCAACGCCGGCGGCGGAGGGCCGCCCGTGGCTCTGATACGCCACGTCGAGGACGGGTGCGAGGTCCTGCAGGAGGCGCTGGTCAGCATCAGCCACGACGCCGACTACTCGACTGCCGTCTGCATGGGCATGACGGACGGGGCCGTGGGAGGGAACTGAGTGAAAATCTCCTTGGACGGGGGGTTTCGAGAGGACGGGTCTGTTGTCAACTTGCTGCGATGTGTTCTGCTCTGGGGGCATGGTGCTTGGACACCCTGGAGTGGCGGACGTCTGGCGCATAGAGGTTGCCCTCGTGATGTTTTGATAGGTGTGCAAGATATCAGATGTATAATATCACAAAATGTACCAATATATCAATGAATATGCGACCCGTTCACTGCAACGTTACACAGTAGTTAGTCAAGTCAAAAGATGAAAAGAACAGGCAAGTATTCACATAAATACAAGCTGGTGCCTTCTGACTCTCAAGCAGTAAATTAACAGTCTATCGGAGAAGTGTAAGGGGTATCAGAATGAGAAGCAAAAAAAGAGGTATGCAGGTGACCAAAAGTCCGCGCCTGTTTCCTGCATCTTGTAAGCGTACAAACACTCTCGAAATCGACCAAGCCAGATATCTAGACAATATCACAACAAATATGAAATCGCCCTTCTAGAAAACCCGAAACCGGCCCCTTTTCTCTACGCCTCCGCCATCATCTGCTCTCCTTCCTCCAAACGCTCCGTGACAATCCTGACGTTGTCGATCAAGCCCTGGCCGAGTCCGACAAGCAAGAGCTTCTCCGCATTGGCAGGCAGCCCGAGATATGTCGGCGGCTCACGCTCTGGCAGTGCCTGAATCCATCCCCAGAATTCCTGCATCGACGTGCCCTGTGGCACCACGAGGTCGCCGGCCGCATCGCCTCCGTCGCTGTTGGTCTCCCCGGCACCCTCAACAAGCTTGTGGTTGATTTCGTACGCGTCGGGTGTGAGGAACTTGTGGATCAGCTGCGATAGCATCTTAAAATCACCCTCATCGTCGATCTTGCCGCCATACATCTCGGTAATCAGGCTGCGAATCATGTCCCATGGTATGTTGTGCGGAGCAATGTTGGAGCGGTTGTTGGCAACTGCATCAACCCACGTGTCGATGATATACGCCGAGCACTCGTACTGCGAGTTTCAGTTGTGTCAGTATACAGAAAGCTCAAAAACGCAACGCCCTAACTCGACAGGATTGGTGGTACTTACATCACTATCATTGAACTCCCAGAATCCTTTCCATCCAAGGTTAGGAGCATAGCGCAGACGCTCCTGCACAACGGCATGCAAGAAGGAAAGAAGCAGGTAAAGTCTCCCGCGCTCAACAGGGCCTTTGTTAGTGGGCCGCTGAGAAAGCGAAGACATGGAGTCCTTCATGTTTGCCCTCACACCAGCGGGCTGCTCGTACATGAGCACACGAGACGCTCGGAGCAGGTTCACGGGAATCTTGGGGCTGGACTCCATTGATAGGAACAGTCGGAAGTCTGAATGAGGATTGAGAGACTCCATCCGCTTCTCGAGGCTCTGTAGCCATGTCGGAGCCAGGTGCACGTTCTTGACCAAGACCCAAGAGCCCATTTGTGCCGCGTTGCTGATGGCCTTGTCTGCACTGGCGAGACCCTCGCTGGAACCCATGGCAATGTTGTTACAACGCACGCCCTTGCGCTGCACAAGAGAGTCGACCTTGAAGCTGGCATCGAAACCAGGGCTAGAGACGAGAGCGACGGGACGTGTCGGTGGCACCTGGGCTACCGTCTTCTCGAGGTCTTCAACAATGTCGAAGAGCCCAGCACCGAAGACCAAAACTGCAAATCGCTCAGCTGCAGGTACAAAGCGATCCAGGCGGAAAAGCTTGACCAGAACCAGTCCCAAAAGCGCTCTATCGTTGGCCTCGGTGCTGTCGTCCCAAATCTCAGGGACCACGAATTCTGCCAGCTCTTCGTTGAAGAACCTCTCCCACTGAGCGTCCCCAACCTTATCCAATTTGTCCTTGAGGCAAGGCAGTCTCATTGCGCGAGCAAATATCTCATCCTTGGCACCCTTGTCAGTGGACACATCTCTCCCCTCGACTCGGTTGTCAAGAATCACGTCAATGAGTGTCCTATCCATCTTGAAGGGAGTAGCCTGAGCCAACAGAATGGCAAGCGTGACACGGTCCTTTTGAAGAAGGCCAAGGGCCGTACGTTGGAACGCTGCAACGAAGAGGTCTTTGACGATGACGTCTCGGCGGACGACATGGTTCGTCTCGTTGGCCAGGTTCTTGTTGTTGTGGAGGACAGAGTGGAATATGTCGATAAAGTATTGAAGCGAGAACTGATAGAAATGGTTGAGGCAGTGAAGCTGTTCCAGGACTGAGAAAATGGCACTGCAGGAGCGCGCGATAATGTCGTACTGCAGAGTGATTTCCTCAACCTCGGCCATGACGCCCTCAGTGTTACCCATCTTGACTGTGATCTCTGCTGCTTCCGTCTTGAGTGTCTCGAGGGTCTCTATGACGTTGTCATCGTCAAGAATGTTGCCGCGGGATTCGTTGAGTGCTTGCAACAGGCGTTTCTCAAGCTGTCGGAGGTGCACCTTGAACTCGCCCTGCAGCTTGAGCAGGTTCGAGCGGCGCTCGTCGACATCGGGCCTCTCTGCCTTGAGAACGTCGTTGAGGGTCTGGGTCCGCAAACTACTCTGCGTGACAGTAAAGTTGACCAGCGTTGTCCGACTGCAGATGTCCGGAGGGAAGGTAGCTGAAGGATCCCGAGTGGACAAGAAGATCCTGAACGCGGGCGAGAAGTCGATCTGCTGCTTGCCAAGTTGGATAAGCGTACGCCCGCCGGTCTTCTGGTACTCCTTGTTGAGTACGTGATTCAAGATGGGGTCGAGGTGCTCTGCATCCTGGATCAGGATAGGGTTGCCAAAGCGCAGCGCACTCTCGAGTTGCTTGGTGAAGGCGTCGTCCAAGAAGCTGGTCACAGTGAGACGGCGATCCTTGCATTCCTTGGTGAGGAACTCGGTGATCCTACCCGTAGGGTCGATGATCAGAGGGTAACGGTTGAACCGCTTCAGTATGATGGCGTTCTCGGTGCACAGATCGTCAACTGGTAGCGAGTTTGCTTGCCAAGCCAGGCGTTCGTCGGCCGTTGACAAGTATTCCGTAACGGGGTTGTGCTGTTTGATGTTTATGCCAGACATTTGCAATTGGTGGAGCCAATCCTCCATCATAGACTTGCGATACTGTTGATCGTAGAGGCCGCTGTAGGCCAAGAATGCGGCGGCGACCAGGACGTCGCCCACCAGAGTGCTGATCTGGGTCTCGAAAGATTTGCTGCCCTCTTCCCATCGTACTCTCTCGGACGAAAGACTGTCCAGAAGCTTGACACTGCGATCGACCTTGAACTGAACACGCGACATCTCTGCCTTGATTGCCTGCGTCTCGCTGACAAGTTCGGCATACTCCGCCTTGTAGGTTGCGATCTTCTCCTCAAGTGTGTTGATGTTTTTTTCGACGGCTTGAGCATTGGCGCGTGTTTGGATGGCTGCCTCCTCGAGGCGAGCAACCTCGTCACGAAGAGGGCCGACACGGTCAAGAATCTCGGCATACTCGACCTGAGCGCCAACCCATTGCACAAGGGGCCCACAGGCTTGACTGGCTCGGTTGACCTTCTCGACGGTGAATTCCGGGTTGCTCAAGAACTCAGTACGCATCTTTTGGCGCAATGTTTTCGTCATCTGCCTCTCGTTGTCAAAATTGACAATGCTTGCAATGAAATCATCTCGCCTGACAATAGCCTGAATGCTCTTCCAGTCTGTCACCTTGTGGCCGATGAGTGTACAGACAGAATCCAACGCAAGCCTGACACCTTGAGGAGGTGAGCTCATGGACCGGACTTCTGTAAGATGCTGCCTCTTGATCTTGCTGACACTTGCTTTGGCGTCCTCGACAGCCGGCTCTGCTTTGCTCAGGTCTTCCATGACAACCGCCCTGCGAGCAGCGACGTCCTTTTCTTGCTCCCCAAGTGACTTTTGAAGCACCTGAGAATCCGCCTTTTTCTGCTCCGCCTCCTGCTGGTCCTTAACCATGATTTGCAGCTTGGCATTGGCCTCAGCATCTTTCTTCTCTAGCTGGGTCTTCTTCTCGGCCAGGCTGACACGCAGATCGCGCACCTTGTCGACAGTGTCACGCAGTTTCTCGAGACCGACGTTAAGGTGGCGTTGTTGTTCTTCGAGGTCCTCGCGCTTCTCATTGTACAGTTTGACATACTGGGCAACAAAGTCCAGGTAGTGGCGCGGAGTGAGGAAGGTGATTCTACCTTGCTGCTTAAGCAGCTTAGCGTTGAACTGGTGAAGTGACTGGTGGACATGAACCATCGAGTTGACCACCGCCTCACGGTGTGAGGGAGGAAGGCTGAGACCACGGTAAGCGACAGGAAGCGTATCCGGTGCTTGGAAGTTTGACCTGTCCAAGTCGACCGAGTGCGTCAACTCGTGCCCAACCTGGAACAATGCCTGGTCGGACCAGTCACCAAACCAGTTGAGGACGCAACGGTTGAACAGCGCAGGACTCGTGGCGGCCTTTGAAGCGAGTCCGCCTTCGGGAGGATTCATCGTGAAGACCACGTGAAGGTTCTTCACGATTTGGGCCGTGAACCACTTGTACAGCTCCTCCTGCGAGTCTAGCAGAAGACCCTGCTTTTGGGCACCCTCCTTGCAAGCAGTCATAAGGGCTGCATGCTCATCGCCTTCAAATAGACCAGGTACCTCGGCGTTGGCAAGCAGTGTGTTCATCCTTTCAAGGAAACCAGAGTCGAGAACGTTGGCCTCGTCCATGATGAAGCAAATCTTTTCACCCTTGCAACCACAGCGACGCAGGACCTCGCGAAGATCGTCGTCAAAGTCGTCGCCCGAGTATTTTCCATGGACTTTGATTTGGTAGACTTTGAGACCGTTCATCCAAGCCACGAAACGGGAAAGTGTGGTCTTGCCACTTCCGCTGACACCGATCAGGATCAAATGGCCCTGAGGCTGCCTGAAGACACGATCAATGCGAAGGACGTGCTCGAGGACATCATTGAATAGGATGAGAGGAACGTCAATCTCCTCTTCACAGAATGTCTTGAGCCTTGCCTTGACAAAGTCGCGAAGTTGCTCACGGTCGACAGGGACGTAGTTCTTTGAGAGCCAGTTGGAGAACAGAATGGGCCCACTAAGTGCTTTCTCCTCATCGATGGTCGGGAAAAAGTCAAGCGCGATTCTTCGTACTGCATCTTCGGTCCATTGACGCTCATCCTCAGCTACCAGACGATCCTGGAAGAGACGCAAGGCTTCGTGAGCCCATATGCGTACCAGGCCCTCGACAGATAGTGTCTCAAGAGGCCTAATGGCTTCGTAAACGCCACGAACCCATCGGGTAAGCTCACGAGGACTGTAGACGTAATGAGGCTGGATCTTGGGTGTAAACCGTTGTTGGGACTCGAGGTAAAACTTCACCATGGCATTCGTCATCGGCTCAGAATAGCCGCGCAATGAAGGGATAATCTTGAGCACGGCTGTGTTGAAAGTGCCATAAATCTGCTGAAGAGAAAGTTCACCAGGATAATCGACCATGATGAGAGGCGCGTGGCGGAGGAAGCGAGCTCCCATTGGGGTACGGCCAGCATCGGTCGGGGGGTTACAAGCACCCACGAACTGAATCCGGTCGAGAGTCACCCAGGACTTGTCTGACGTGCGCCAGAATCCATTGTGCTCCACGAGCTGGCGGAGGAAAGAGATTGCCCTTTGCGTACCATAGTGATCGGGGGCGGGCAGGTTGATCTCATCACAGAAAACTACCAGCCAACGTCCAATCTGGGTGGGAGACAGAACCACACCGTTCAGCGTCTTCTTGTACTCGCAGTACTGCTCAAATGTCTTGATGAGGAGGTCTGGAGTTGTGGCGCTCGAGAAGTTCAGGCCAACAACCTCCAGGTTTGGCAGCTTGCGTAGCGCGCTAAAGAGCGTCATTGTCTTACCGGAACCGGGCGGTCCGCAAAGAAGAAGCGGTTTGTGCTCAGCCAGCCACGAGTACAAAACATCTTCATGTCTGATTGTGTCGAGAGTCGGGATAACCACATCAGTTTGTGTGATGGAATGAGTGTTGACCTCGATCTGGGGAACCTCAGTTTGCCAAGAAGTCCACTCTGCACGTGGTAGGGATACGTTGAAGTCGATGAGGGAGCTAGTGCCATCCAACGGAGGGTTGCCAAAGGTGGCAAGGCCTCCAAGGATATCACCGTAGGCCTTGCGGTCATTGAGTGGACAGTCGCCGGTAAGAGACCAGACCAGCGCCAGGAGAAGCTTCTTGGAGACGTAGCTTTCCACCTGCTCGGGATCCATGGGGAAATCGGTGTGTTGAGAGTTATATTCAACCACGTCCCTCACAGCCTTGTTCAAAAGGGAGAACAAAGTGTTCAGAACGCGCGCGACTGTGAACTCCATGATGTGGTTGAAGCCCTCGGCTTGCTTCAGCGCCTCGTTGATAAAGTTGTCTGTCGTGAGGTGTGCGTTGAGAACATCGGCAGCTTGTTTCTGAACAGCAAGCGCCTTCTCGCTGTTTTGACCAGTAGCGACTGCGTCCTCATCAAGATCCTCAAAGACAACCGCTCGCAAGGTGTCGATGTAGTTCTCAACCAGCATGCCTGGGGTGACAGTGTCCTCACTAAACCAGACCATGCCGCAACGAGAAACCGTGGCGAGTGTTGCATACTTCAAGTTCTCAACCTCGAACATGATGCGCACGTTTGCTGGCAAGTTGAGACGTTCACCATTTGGAAGGGTGAGCAGCTTGTTGTCATCCAACACACTGTTCAAGTTCTCGACCCATTCAGGATCGACGTCACCGTCGAAGACGATCCAGTGGCGCTTGGAATCCTCACCACGTAGATTGTCGACAATCTTTCGCAATATGCTGGTGAACAGACCATCCGTCCATTCGCGTGTGGTCGAATCAAGATTGCCGTAGAGGGCCTCCTTTGACATGACTTTGGAATCAATAATGTGCGAAACTCCCTCGACGCCTTCCACCTTTTGCAGAGCATCGAGTAGGAGCTTCCACGCAGCCGACTTGCCGGATCCTGAGCTTCCGACCATCATCACACCGTGATGGATCTTTTGGATTTGATACAGCTGCAGGACCTTGGTCATCCATGTATCGTTGACCACCAAATGTCTCTCTTCTGCCAAGGTGCGCATGGCCTCCTCCAGCTTCTGCAGGTTTGCAGGAACATATGAAATGCCCGGGAAGCAGGATTTCTCAATTTCGGTCATGATCTCGACGTCATTCTTGATCAGTTTGGGCGCGATGGTCTCCCGGATCGATTGGACGAGGATCTCAGGCTCCACTAACTCCTCAGCGCCGATATCACCTTCGCTTTCCGTGAGTCTAGCACGCTTCAGACCACCCGAGCTGACAAGGACACTCTTCAAAGCACGTAGCCCAAAATCGTAATGGGGTTGTTTCGACAGCTTGGCAGAACACTGGTCGAAGAAAGGCACCGTTTGTTTCGAGATTTGTTTGGCTTGGTTGAAACCTTGCGAGTACAGCATGACTTCGGTAATGAGCTCCTTGTCAGGCTTGGACATGGCGACGCTTCGGAACAGCTTTTTGAGATTGTCTGGTAGGTTGGAACGGCCAGCATACCCAGGGTTCATGGTGATGAAGATGCCCGTGTTGGCATTGACGTGCAGCTGACGACCGACGAGCTCGATCTGGGCCTTGTCATCTTCGGCTCCCTGCTTCAGACCCAACTGGATATTTTGGATTTGCTGGGACACTGCAGAGAGAATTCTCTCCTCCAAACGGTTGAACTCGTCAAAGCATCCCCAAGCGCCCACCTGACAGATACCCAAGAAAATGCGGCCCATGGCCTGGAAGTCAAAAGTATCGTCACAGCAGAAGACGAGTGTGAACCTTCCAAGCTGAACTCCCAAGGCCTTGACTGATTCGGTTTTGCCAGTTCCTGCAGGACCGTATGGAGATCCACCAAGACGTTGGCAGAGGGCCTGTGTGAGAGTGAGGAAACATCTATCGGTAAGAGGGGTCCGCACCAGCCTCTCTGGCACTCCCAGGTACTCAAAGCCATAGGCAAGTTTGGCATTTGCCATCTTGATGTGCAGGCGCTGTATATAGTCTCCTTCAGGAACGTAGACATAGCGCATTTGTAGCAGCCAGAGGTAGTGAGTGGGAGAGCTGGCGTTGAGCTTGATCAGCTTCTCAATTGTGTCACGCTGATGGACACACTCGGTAATGAGCTGTTCGCATTTCTTTCTCAAAAGGACATCCAGGTCGCCCAGAACCGTGTCTGCCAGCAGGCGTAGGACCTGCACCTCCCGGTCATAAATAGATTGCAGATTGTTGCCTCCGTCGGTAAGAGACTGGTCCACAACCGTGGTCCAAACCACCTGGGTCGCCAGAACCACAATCTGGCTGGGATAAGCCTCCATGAATTCTTTAAGCGCAGTCTTGTCAACTTGCTCGCTCGCAAAGATCGGGGTGTACTGTTCCACGGCCTCGGCCAACAGTTCGGCCAATGTGGCTTTCATTCCGTTTTCCAGGAGGGCAAGCCAATCGTTGATCCTCGGCGTCTTGACAACTGAGATTTCTTTCTTAAGGCGGACAACCTCACCCTCTTTCGAGGTGAAGCCAGAGATTATAGCCTCGTCATCCATTATGAGGCCAGACAGACCTGCAAACATCTTTTTGAAGTGCTTGGCGATTCGCAGAGTATCGTTGCTATTGCCGATCATCTCGAGCAAGTCCTCATCACCCACAAAGTAGAAGCGGGGGAAGGACACGCGCTCTTTCTCCAGGTACTCTCCGAGCGCTTTCTGAATCTTGTTTAAGAGGTCTGCCAGACGCTCCAGAGATTTCTGGACGTTGGGGATGTTGAGCACGTCCAGAACATAAGGTTGCTTGTACACCTTCTTCATGACGGCAGAGAACTCGCTGTTGATGTTCTGGAAGCGAGAGGACTCGATTGGCAACAGATGCTTGATGTCGGCGTTGCCAGTGAAAACGCCTTCCAGGTAGACCCACTGCCTTTGGACGTCAATCCAAACATCAAAGAGAACATGTACACGGTTGAGCTTGTCCTCCCATGCGCTTGCCTCCTCCTCGAATTCCTTGTAGTATGGCGAATGCTTCATGGCCTGAAGTGAATTGAGATGTTCACTGCACTGGGCAAACAGGTCATCCCAGCCCCGGATAAGGCGGCATTTATTCTGATAGTTGACAAGTTCGAGGTTATACCCCGACCATGTCTCCCTGACCTGCTTGAGGAACTCCTCCAATGCCATCTCACCCTGGGCCTGGGCGATGATATCCCTGATTATGGTCTCGGTGGCGACCAGGTTCAGCCCCCAGACATCGGCGAGAGTCATCGAAACTGAAGAGTAACGCTTGCTGGGCTTGATTTGCTTGTAGATCTTAACCCAGTGCCTGTCCCGGACTGCCTCAGACTTCAACTCACTCAGGAGACTGTTGGCCTTGAGGTATGTACGCAGAATGTTCTGGATATGTTCAAAAGCGGCGTACTGCCGCATCCTGCTCGGCATTTCCTTGGTCATCTTGATGAGACCATCAATGGCAGATCTAATTTTTCTGGGCTGGACACTATTCCACAAGGTCTCGCCAAGTTCATTGAGACTCTTCCAGATGAGCGACAACGACGCCCACACCGACTTGAAATCGTTGACTTCGTCTAGGATCATATCAAGCGAGTTGTCGGTCGAGGTCTCAATGTTGAGGGCTTCTTTGGCTTTGGCGACCATGATAGACTGGTCCTGCAGCTTTACGATCCGGGTCTCGAAGGCGGCCAAGGTCTTGGAGGCCTCCTCGGGGGCAATTGTGCCAGAGACAGGTTTCTGGTCGTTCCATTCGCTAGCGACCTCGGTAATCTTGTCTCTGATTATCTGGTCCTCCGCAATGATCTTTGCCTTCATGACATCGGACTGCTCCTGCACAACCTTGGAACGACGAGCGAGAAGCTCATTGAGTGCCTCCCAAAGCCCCTCCAGTTGCTGCGAGTGAAGCCAGTCGTTGGGGAACTGATAGCGTTGACGACGAAGCATGTTTTCTCCTTGGCTAAAGACCTCGACTTCGGGAGCCCATTGCTTGACTTTCCGCTCACAGGTCTGCACGACTGTGATGAACTGGACAGCTTGCTCAGTCGATGAAGCCTCGAGCCTTTGGCTTTCAAGGTCGCTGCGAGCCTTTTCAAGTTCACTGTGGACTTCTCTGAGACGACTACCCAGGCGCATGCCGAACTTGTTCACAATGTCCAATTGCCATTGGTCGTATTTGCCGTTGACCTTGGTCTGTACTTGATCGTAATGGATAGTGATGTGGCCAAAGGAGCGGCTGACCTCGGTTGTATCAAAAGTCTGGCGGGTCTTCCTGATCTCTTGAAGAAGCTGGAGCCACTTGTCGAGTTGGTCACCGAGTATCTCGTAGACCTGCTCCGACTGCAGATCCCAAAGAGACTGAAACCGAAGCCACTCGTCTACGTAGCTGCTGATTTCCTGCAGCTTCTTCTCAACTGTCACCTGAACTCGTGAGAGCTGGTTTGAGCACTCGCTGGGTAGGTCGTCAAAGCGAGGATCTTCGGTGGCCGTGGTGTCCAGAGTCATCTTGTAACGGGTGGCCCTGATCTTTTTCAGGTGGCAAATCACACCCAGCCATTCCTGCAGCTGCAGATACCAGCTGGCTCGAGCAAACTCCAAGGGTGGATCTAGGTAGATGACTTGGTTGCGCATCGTGACCTCATGAACCAGCTTCCGCATCGATGGGATGCCAGTTGCCATGTCAGTGACCTCCATCCCCATCTTCCTTCTTCCCTCGGGAACATCATCCTCGAAAGCCTCAATCCAGACTTGTATGGCGCGGTGGAGGCGTGTAAGAAGAATCGACTTGATTTGACGATTCAGCTTCTTGACCCAGTAGCCCAGGTTGACGTATTGCTCCAAGCTGAGGGTGTCGACGCCCTTTTGGATTATTTGCAGCTTTTCGTCGAAAGACTTGGCGTCGTACGGGCAGGTAGCCAACTCAGAGAGAGCCTTCTGGACCGTCTGGTGTACAGCAGAGAGCGTTGCTGTCTTGCTCTGCAGCATTGAAACCTTGGCGGCGAATTCTCGGACGAACTGGACATGAGGACTCTCAGTCTTGGCTACCACACGGTCAGGGCCTCCATTGGGAAGGGATGGCGTGTTGAAGAAGAGTTCATGGGAGCTGGCGAAAGTAGCCCATTTCAGCGGCAAACCCTTGTTGATTAAAGCATACACATCGTTACGAAGCCCATTCAGCAGCATAGAAACCTCGGGCATCTCTGTGATTTGCCGGATTGTCTGGCCCAGTGTCCGTACGCTCTCCATCAGGCTGACAGCATACGGGTAAACCCGTTTTGCCTCCTTTGCCCAATGGACGACGTGATGGGGGACGGAAAATCCCAGCCAGATGAGATTGCGAGTCTCTTTGAAGAGGACAATGACTTGCGGGTCAAAGTTGACGGCGAGATCAAGAGCGTTATTAGCGGACCGGATCTTGTTGATGGTGAAGAGGAGACCGGAGACGGAGGCATGCTTTCTCTTGGAAACGCCAGCAAGCCAATCGTTAAAGATGAGTGTGGTGTCAAGCTTCTTGCGGAAAAGGTCGCTTTCATTAGCGAGCTGACCTCCTTCGTGATGCATCTTCCAGCCATCACCGAGAACGTCTTCGACTTTCTTCATGTAGTTGTTGAGCTGCCGCTCAATTTGACGAGCCCAGATGATGGCTCCGGCAACAGGAGGCATGTCATGGACCGAGTCCATTGGATGTGCCGCAGACAGGGCATACTGGACCTTGAAGCGCTCGTGGAGGCCAGCAATGGCCTGCTTGACGTTGTCGATAAGCTGTGTTTGGTATTCGGCAATAGCTCCACGGATCTTGGGGCGAACGAAGAGAGCGTTGAACTTTGAGAAAACGCGGAACATCTCGTTGGCATTTTTGGCAGTGGCCAGGCGATCTCGCAATCTTGCAATGATTGAGTTCTCAACTCTTTGAGTCTTCTCATTATACAAGCCCTCCGCCCGTGCCCAGGCTCTGGTGCCTTCCTCTGAAACGTCCAAGAGGTCAACGTTTCTCAGGTACTCCCAGGCTTCCTTGACCTCTTGAATGGCGTCCATCTCTCCCAGCTCCTCCAGATTGTCAGTATTACGGGAATGGGGGTCTACAACGGCAACGGCAAGACCTTCAGGGGCAGACTTGGGCGACAAGACGCTGCTGATCGTCCGCTGGAGTTGTTCGTGGTTATCGCGGAAATTCTTAATGTACGTCATGCGACTCTGAAGTTCCGCGTGCTTTGAGTTGACCTTTAGTAGAACAAACTTCTCATTGCGGCGACGCATGATATCACGACAAACACCGGTGAAGTCCTTGACATTAACGTCCCATGTTGCAAATATAGCATCTGCCATCTTCATAATGGAGCCAAACTGCTGGTAGTCAACGTCGGCAAGTTCAGTGCCGGAAACTAAGCGGTGCAGAACCCCATCCAAATCCGCAGATATCATCTCGACGAGCAAGAGAGCTCTACGGATGGGATATGGGGAAATCTTGAGTTTCCTGTTGATATGAATGAAAATCTGGTTGATAGTTTCCTCAACCTTTGCCAGAGACGTCGCAGACAACATCTCGTCCAACGGGAAGTCGCGCATGAGGGAGTTGTACTTCTGGACCTTCTCCATGGCCTCTTTGAGACCTGTATCGGCAGAAAAGCTGACCGTGGCTTGGAATCGCTTGGCCTGCTTCAAGATGTCCAGAGTGATCATAACTCCGTCGCCACGGAGCTGACCCTCGATGTGTTCCAAAGCAGTCTCCATGGACAGCCAGAAGTTGATCTCCTGGTTTGCGGTACTCGTGGTCGGATCCCTCGTCATCTTTGTGATGGTCTGAATCGACTTGATCCACGTCTGTACGGTGGCCTGCAATGAGTTGAGAAAGTGGCTGTCTCGCAAAAGATTCTCTGATATCATGCTCGCAGACGGCTTCATGTTGCGCGACGCCGCATCTTCCAGCACCGACTGAACCGCAGGCGGCAGTGGGAGGATGACCTCAGGTATTTCGACATTTTGCAGCAGGTGCGACAAGCTCAACTCCAGCTCCGTCCAGCGCTTTCTGGTGACAGGTATACCGGTCTTGGCGTCGGCATCGACCCTGGTCCTTGTGTTGTTGTTGGCGTGTTTTTGACTCTTGCTGCTCGCTTCGAAGTATGGGCCCAGGCCGTTGTGAAGGTAGAGCTGGAGAATCTCAAAGGGCGAAGCTGTCAGGCCTTGCTCGCTAGTTGTGGCAGCCAGGTATGCCGGTCCGGGCAAATTCAGCATTTGTATCTGTGCACTGAGGGGAATGCTAGGGTCGAGTGGTTGTGGACGCTTGAGAATGTTGAGATAGCCAACTACGTGGGCTGCGTCTGACATTTCCTGGACTATCTTGTAGACATGTTGCGGAATTTCTGTAGCAAATCAAGGCTAGTTAGAGAGTGCACAAGCTTTGAGACAACCTATGGAACGGAAGAATGCAAAACCTACGCGCTTCTCCCGCATCGTCTTCTGTGACTTCACCACCAGCTATCTCTTTCTGAATAAGGAGAGACACATGGTTGTCGTTGGCAAACCGCGAGCAGGCTTTCAGTGCGTCCTGACGCAGGCTATCGGATAGAAAGCTGCCTTCGGCATGCAGCTCCTCGCGCGTGGCTCCCAGAGCAATCTCGAGGAGGTTTGTCAGGTAGTCGATCACCCTCTCGGGGTCGACCGAGGCGAATGGAGGCGTCCCGACCCCGTTGGCGCCTGGGCTCGCGGTGGGAGGTGATGCTACCACTTCCATGGTGCACACCAGCTGTGGGAAAGGTGTTTACGAATCGAAAGTGAGTTGCAGGACGGCGTGTTGCATGCTCGGTTGGTAAAGGAGGTCGATATTAAAGTCGAATAAGCTCAAAATAGTTGTGGGTAGTAAGTTGGTGGCAACTGATCTGACGAGAACGGATAATGTTCAGCAACGACAAAAACAGAAATGAAGGTCGGAATATCGCGTCGGGCGGCGGGTATCATTCAGTAAGTGCCGGGAGACGTTTGGTGTACAAGACAGAACAGAACGAAAGAAGCATCAAAATGCTGCTCCCAAGTCACAGAAAACCCCTGTTTGTACGAAAAGTAGATGTAGTTGCAGCGATGGTGCTTGGTCGTGGACCTTAGAGTATTGATTCCAACGGGGCCGGCTCCACGTCCCGTCACTTTTTGCGGACCCGGTAATTCCAACGCGGTTTGATGCTTGGCCCCCTGGTCACAAATCGCGAAGATAGGTAGGTAAATGTAGCAGCCACGTCGTGGCGCTTTGCATGGAAGTGGGTACTTTATTTTCTGGCAAGTGCCAATCCAATCTGATGTCTGCGAATCGTGTCACCCAACGCACGGATTTTCACCAGACCACCTCCACCTGTCAGTCGAACAAGGCTACAATAGACAGTTTGGGCCTTGCATAAAGGGCTGTTGGGGTCAGACCCGCTACAGACAGGTAATAAACGTTAGTACTTAATTAATATGATTTGCAATTTTACTCCGGTATACGACCTATATCAAGAATGGTGGGTTTATATAGTAGAACCTTTTGGTTTAGGGTCGGCTGAAGAAATGTCAAGGTAATTAAGACAACGTTGTTTGTAGGGTACCTAAGGTACCTACCTACCTTCCTACCCTACCTTACCTACCTACCCAGGTACCTAAGGTAGCTACCTAGCTACAGTAGATTATTCGTTTACAAAGCTTATTTCCCGTGTACTGTAATGCATAGGGCAGCTATGTACCCGCCAAGGTACCTGCCAACTTACTACGAGTAAGTACCTCTTAGTTCTGAGCATGCGCAGGAACGATATGCAGTACGAAATAAGGTTCTGTTGTGTACATAGTAGAACAAAACCTCTGTGCGCTCAACCAAGGTGAATGGAAACTGGATCGTGTCAGTCGCTGGCATCCAGACCAGCGAATGCTATCATCACCAGCAAAATAAAAATAAAAACAAAAAACTCCATCGTGATGCTAACATCTACGAATATCTCGGACTCAACACGGGGAGGAAAACCATGCTTGACGGACAACTTATCCGACATCTTAGTAGATTAGACATCCCAAACCAACCTCAGACTACTGTCGCTATCCTGAATTCACAACAAGATGAAATTCCCACCGACGCCTAGCTTCATAACTGCCAAATCGACAGAAGAAAAAAAAGTGAAAACAAAGCTATAAAACAGAAAGGATTTAGCGATTCATCATGAAAAACAATTTCAAACAGAACTGTTGACAGCAGCGCTTCCCCCTTCGTTGCCGTCGTTCAGAAGCTCGCGCTGGACCATGACACGCTGATTGCATAGGTCGATAAACATTTCGAACTTCTTGATCATCTTGTCCTTCTCTGACACCTGCTTTTTCAGGTCCTCGATTTCCTTGTCGCTATCTGTTTTGAGCTTGCTGTAATCCTCCTTGAGCTTTGCGAGTTCGCGGCGCAGATCACCCCTTATTCGCTCATCAGCAGATTGCGTTGGCTGTTTGTAGATTGCTGTCTTGTTCTCGGCAAGCTCGGTAGCGACCTTGTCCGGGTTGCGACTTATAGCCGCACGCGCGTTGTAAATATCCCGAGGTAACAGTGGAACATGAGGGTGCTCGGTCTGGAGTATTTCCAAGGTTTGGCTCACGCCCACGCCTGATGTCCCTGTATCAGTACCTTGAGCCTCGACTTGTGATTGGCGGCGAGCTTTCGAGACCATACCATTGTCTTTCAGGGCTTTGACAGATGCGACCATCTTGCTGTCAAGCTTCCTTGCTGCAGGGTGCAGCATCGGACTCTCGCTCGGTCCGTGGTTATGCTCGAGGTGTTGTGCATTCGGTCGGTAGCGCACGATCCACTGTGTTCGTTGCTCGATGGCAAAAAAGCCGAATTGACAGTCGCACTTGCGAGACGAGGTTTTCCGCTTCCGAAGCTCCGGGTTTACCCTCTTAGGAGGCTTCCCGGCCCGATCGCAGACAAAAAGAACCTTCTTCAACCCTGGGACGGTCTTCTTTGACCTCCCGATAACTACGGCGTACCCAACAGAAGTACAGTAGGCCAGAACAAATTTGTGCACAGCATCAAGTGTCGGATAGCTTCCTCCCTCGGGTGGTGCTGACATAGGTGGCCCCATAGGTTCCCGCGGTACAAATGGAACTTCCGCTTTCGACTGGTCGGCCTCGTCGTCTTCGCCAGTGATATCTATCTCCATCTCGTCATCTTGATGGGCTTCCTCGGCCTGGGCTGGAGTTTCAACCTTCATCAATGCTGGAGACGGCTGTGGCGGGGTTGCCTGAGCCGGTATGGCCTGGACTGACGCTTGTTGAGTGGTAGGCTGATGAACCGCAGGTTGGTGGAGTTGGGCCTGGCGGGGCTGCGGTGTTTGAGATTTATGCACTTGAGGTAGCAGTGGCTGCTGCTTTTGCTGCTGCTGCGGCTGTTGTTGTTGTTGTTGCTGCTGCTGTTGGTGATGCTGTTGCGGCTGTTGCTGCTGTTGGTGATGTTGTTGTGGTTGCTGCTGCTGCTGCTGCTGTTGTTGTTGTTGATGCTGCTGCTGCTGCTGTTGCTGTTGCTGCTGATGCTGCTGCTGCTGCTGTTGTTGAGAGTGCTGCTGCTGAAGTTGGGCATGTTGTTGGGCATGCTGCTGTTGTTGTGGCTGCTGCTGCTGCTGTGCAGCCTGCGTATGTTGTTGTAGCTGCGGGGTCTGCTGAGCATGCTGCTTGTGATTTTGCTGTTGCCGTATCTGTGGTTGGTGAACTTGTGCCTGATGAGCTGTTTGCTGGAGTATTTGAGGTTTGTGGGCCTGTGTCTGATGCAGCACCGGCTGATGAAGCTGTTGCTGCTGGTGATGCGCCTGAGACGAGTGCACCGCCGTCATCGGCTGTGATTGATGTACCTGCTTTTGTGCATGCTGTATCTGCTGAGTATGCTGAGGCTGCTGAATCTGTTGGACCTGCGAAAGTTGAGACTGAGCCGGGGGCTGCGGCAAAGTAGGCTGCTGGGCAGGCTGCTGATGTGACTGTTGTTGGTGTTGATGCTGATGGGTCTGCGGATGCTGCTGCTGATGTTGCTGTTGGTGTTGATGGGATTGGTGGTGTTGCGTATGGTGTAACTGCTGCTGCTGCTGATGGTGGTGTTGCGGTTGTTGTTGCTGCTGTGGAGGCGGCTGAGCCTGAGGCTGTCGCGACAGAATATGATTGTCATTTTGTTGAACTGTATGTCCCATGGATTGCTGGGCCATGGACTGTTGAGCCATCGGCTGCTGGTTCATAGCCTGGGCGAGATAGTTCATGGACTGGTTCTGCTGAAAGGCTCGCGGTGGAGGGGCTCGCTGGCGAGGAACCGTGACAGGGGCGGTAACCTGGGGCTGCTGCGATCGGGCGGCATTTTGGATGTTGGGGAGCGAGGTGGGCGTCGGGGTCGTGAAGAGGCTGTGAGGATAAGCGTTCTGCTGAGGAGGCTGCGAGTAGACGGAATGATAAGGCGACGCGTGCTGGGACAGCGACGATGGCGATGGTTTGTTTGTGGTGTGGGATTGTGGTGGTGGATAGCCGCCGCGTCGGACTCCGTTCACGCCGTATGCAAGGCCCGGATGAGCATTCGACGACATGATGGGAGCGGCCGCTCGCGCTCGCAGAAGCAAACAATGCGACGGGATCAATCAATCAATCAATCGCCAAAATATGCAAACAAAGGAACGCTCTATGACCTCGATCGATCGAACTTTGGGTCTCGACCCTCGCTGTTGACGGACGACCAGAGGCGTGTAGATACAAGGATGTGGAGGAGGTGTATGGAGTGGAAAACATGTGGATTGCCAGGCCTGGTGGTGTACAGCGAGGAGAGGGAAGGGCGTGGGTGTGGACGTGCGTGTGGTGCGGTGCGGTGCGGACAGACAATCTTTCACTCATCCAGCGGCAAGCGGGAGGGGCTTTTTTTTCGTATCCCTGTGCTGGGAGGGCAAACAGGCAAGCGTCAACGCACGCGCCACCTCGTCCCCAAACTGTCGAGGTTACTGTACCATAATAGTCAAGGATTGCTAGCTGGCATGGGGGTACCGAGTGCCTACCTACCCACCCACCACCATAAAAGTGCAGTTGCAGTTGCAGTTGCAGATGCCTACCTACCGGTCGGTACAGCAGTTTCAAAAATCAATCAGATTTTTCCATCTTTTCCATATCGGCAAGATACCCAGATTGACATGGCAATCAATGTCTTGGTGGTTGGAAATATACCTTGACAGCTGATGGGTTTTTAGCGAACAAGAAATAATCTTGTTTTTTTGGACCCAGGACACAAATCTTATGCACGCTCAACACTACCCGCTGAGCCTGAAATTTTACAGTACATCATTTGTTTGGACTCCAGTTGCACTCTAGGTACCTCCTTGAATGCACTTTTTCTGGGATCTTATGGGCCATGTACAAGGATCACATATGTAACAAAGAACAACTCAAAGGTCTACTGAGTAGGTATGAATGTTTCTACATGTCAAATTATCCTGGTTAAAATCCAGATCAATAATTACCACGGAATTATCTACAAAATACTCCGTAAATTATCTAGTACCTACGTACCCTTCTCCAGAACAGGTCAACCGCAACTAAGCCACTAAAAATGCGACGACCCAGGTACCGCCAAACCTTTTTTTTTCGTTTTCATATTCAGCCCCTCTCCCTCAGAAAAACACACCTTAGTCCAAACCTGTTTGGGGAGGTTTGAAATCGAATAGCTCGAGGTACCAGTGGAGGGAGCCCAGAGAAAATACCGGATTAACACCCGAAGTCTAAATGTGAGCAAGTACTTGCTGCGGCCGTTTTATTTTCTCTACTACTCGCCTTAACATCGACGGTGCCTCATCGTGCGAAAATTGGTTCCTTGCGAAGACACCGTGTTCGATGGCGATTGGGCCAAACGGACTATCAGGCCACCACTTTTGTTCCGGTTGTTAAAAGACATGGACGATTTGCAGGAGCTAATTTCCTCTTGTTGTCTTTTTTATCCTAAAAGGGGGGGAACAAAGGCAAGGCCAGGCACCAAGTTTTTCTAGGCTACAATTGATATCTCTAGCCAATTCACATTGCCACAGGCTGCTTTCTACCTATGACTGACAGTGAGGCTATGGCGAAACCGACAACACGGACGGGATCTTCATCGAAAGGTCTTGGTCTCCACACCGAGTGAATTGTTTTACGGAGTACGTAAGTACGTACGCTTGCTTGTACGTACTATCATTCTGTCCTCTTTTTCTTCTTTTGCTTTTTTTTTCCTCTTCCTTTCCCCCCCATTCCCCTCCACTCGCTTGCCGAAATAGAGCTGCTTGGCTGCCTTGATGTGACTTTAGTGCAGGTCGGATTTACTTCCTATTGAAGGACTCGTCTAAATGCCATACCTGGGGCTTCAGTCACCAGATTAAGACTGGCTCGTTCTTGTGTTCCCAAAATGCTCTCCAGGGTGGGATTGATAAACGAGACAGAGGGGGATTGCCCGCGCAGAGTGTCAGCGCCAATGACAATGCGGCAAGGGCATGTTTGTCCTACGCGCGTTTGAGAGATATGCGCGGGTGCTTGCTTCTGGATGATTGCATGTTTGCATCTCGCTCCACGATGGGTGCATCAGGTGTCCAGCCGCCAGCCATCCAGCCAGCCCACTTTGGCTGATCATCCCAATTGTGCTACCGCAAAAAACGTTTGTAGGTATAGGTAGCAAACATCATTCTTTTTTCGACTTAACTTACAAATTTTAATTTACCTAGGTTTGGTTTGGATACAAAATGTCCCACCAGCCCTTCTATTTTGTTTTGGGGGTGCATGGATTCGTTCTAGGTATGTAGGCCTAGACACCAAGGCTTACTATCACAAGGGCATGCCATTTGCTTCTTTTTCCACTTTTGCGACGTACTTTGCAAGCCCACAATCCAGCTCTCGGCAAAGTTATACCCGTAGATCTTGTTATTATTGTCGGCTTTGGTGGGCGTACTATCTACCTATCTATCAAGGTTGCACCCACGACAGACAGATTAACGCAACCCATCGCACCCAAAAAAAAAAATAAACATCCTACTCCGTACACCGAGGTACCTTCCTTACCTTACCTTACCTACCTTAGGTACCTACCTTACCTACCTACCTACCTTCACTTTATCCTCCCACTCTTTCATATCAGCTTGCTCGCAACAAGAAAGAGAGAGAAACAAACAATAACAAAAGCACACTACATTTCCAACCGCACAAATGCCACGTCTTTGAGGCATACCTATGTTCAAGCTCTTCTAGCTACAGGTACTCCGTACCGTAAGAAAAAGATTACAAATATTGTTACTGCAGGTGTCATCTTGGGCTGTGCTGCCCTTCCTCGAAGCAGCCGCCGCAGAAAAACCAATGAGGGGATATGTCGGCAATGCACCCCCCTTGGGTCCCTTCACAAAATGACCATCATTCGGCCAGCGACAACGATCTAATCTGCCAAGATGAAAGCTTAGAATTATACACACCAACCGACCCTCACCTGTACACACCCTCTCCGGCAGCAGTGTTTTCAGGTAACTTTTCAACCTTGGCCTTACCAGAGGTGGACATATCTGCTTCTAAAATCAACCCTGGACCTCCAGCCATCCCACGTAACAATGATACAAGCATCGATCGACGCTTGGGCGTCGGCCGTAGTCCTCAGCCAAACCTCCATCGTGTGCCGGGCATAGGATCCCGGATTGCGACTTCGAGTTCTCCCGATACGGCATCTCGAGTGCGCAAAGAATGCCGTCGACAGCATACCCATCCTGCAATCACCAAGCTGTCTCGATTTTCCCTGGTCCGGGTCCTGGCTGCGTCAGAATGCGCACACCAAGCAGCTGCCGAGAGTCTGTCCGGAGGCCGTGGTTTGTCCCAGCAACAAATAGACTGGGATGACTCGGAGTATGAAATGGTCTTGGACGATGCTGCACCTGGAAGCATGCCCTGGCGCTCCAGATGGGCGGCACCGAATTCGTGGTTCATCTTCCCCTCTGAGCTTCGCAACCAGATTTACGAACACATAATCCAACTGCCTACCTCGCACGAGCTGTATGCCGAGTATTACACACAGATACGGGCATATCTTTCCCGCCAGTCGCAGCGCAGACGCGACGGCGGCGCCATCGGCGACGACAAAACGAACAAACAAGACGACGAGCCCTTCCCTACATACAAGGCCAACTTGAGAACGCCGAGCATCCTCCTCGTGTCGCGCGCCATCACGGATGAGTGCCTGTCCATCCTACGGACCCGCACCCTGACCGTCGACCGCATCCCGCCCTGGATCCCCGGCGCGGCCGACCCGATGCGCGTGTCCAGCTTCATCGGGCGCGCGACGCTTCAGAACCTGCGCCACGTCGACCTGCGCGTCGATCTCGGCCGTGGCCGCCACGGCAGCGCCTGGATCTGGACCAAGCTGGCCGAGGACCTGCTCGACGTGCTCGCCGCCTCGAGCCGGCTGCTGTCCCTCCGCGTCGTCCTCAGGCTGTTCCAGACCCACAACCTCCGCCTCTGGGAATTTGAGACCGGCGAGCGTTACTGGTACAAACGACTACTCCACAAGCTCGATTGGTTCAGGGCCAACCACTCGCAGGTCTGGTCGCCGCCTGCCATTACGATCGAGTACTGGGAGATCAGGCGCGATTGGGTTTATCTGTTGGACCCTTCTGGTCGCAGCCCTGGTGAGTTCTTTTTTTTTGTCTTGTTTCCCCTCCCTCCCCCAATTCCTATTTAGGCTATATCTCTGCAAAAACCTTGTTATAAATACTCTTGGCGACTGACGTATGCGGTACCTTTTTGAAAACTTTAGTTGCGACATTAGGCAGCGTGACCGATCCCAAACTGGTTCCCGGCTCCATCACAGACTTTCTGGCCCCCTGATCCCGAATTTGTGGTGGTCTTTGAGTGGTCGACTTTTCACAATCGTCCCAAATTAGAACGTTCCAGTATCGTTTCTGTACGGCGGCAACACATCGACAACAACACAATTTTTGGTCTTGTCGCGAAATCAAATCTTGTCTAACATTGGCCGTGAACATGACTATCGGGACAGTCCTGACATGGATCTTGCTAGCACTCAGGGGTTATGCGCATAAGTAGGATTTCTTTTTTTTCCCCTATCCATCTCATTATCTCGTAACGACATATCCTAGCGAATAGCATAATATAGGCGTTTGATTCCCGCTGAACATTGTCCAGACCCCAATCCTTGTAACATTATGTGCCTTGACGTCAGAAGCTCTCAACCTAGGAAGATTTCATAGCTCCAATATAAGAAAAAAAAGTACCTATGATTCCATCTCTTCATCTTCATCAGAAGCTTGAGCAACATCGCGTCCTGACCTGAACCATGTGCCAAAATCAAGCTTCATCAAAAGCCTATCCACCCCGCCGACCCGGCGCGGGACGTACTCGCCCAGTTCTAGAAGCGCCACGTCATCGACGTCGCCGTCACCATCGTGGCGAGCCTCTACGTCCCTCAACTCCTTGATGCATGCCTCGACACCGGTCCTGACGCGCCGCTCAACGGCGATGATCTCGTTGCGAATGTCCGCCTCTTCACGTTCGAGGTCGACGAATGCGTCGATCACGCCAGAGTCTACCTCCAGATCCACAGATGTCCAGACCCCGTCTAGGCGGTGGACCAGTGCGACGAGGTGGTCGACGTTGACTAGGAGCTCGTACAGCACGTCTGTGAAGGATTGGTTCACCAGGAGGATGCGCCTGGCCAGGATTCGGAGGTACAGTCGGTGTGCGGTGGCCAGAGTCTGCGGGTCGTGGGGTTGGCGCTGTGGTGTGTCACCTCCTGCCGTCAGGCTATGTTCGTCTGACGCAGAGGCGAGCCAGATATCATCTTCTGGCTCCTCCTCGGCATCTACATCCATCTCATCGTGGGTTGAGCTGTTGAGTGAAGTGTGCTGGTTGCGCCTGCTAACCTTGCGGTCATCCTGGTGCGCTCTGTCGCTGCCAGTGAGCAGCCAGTTCTGGAAACCCTCCCACAGCCCTGCCACTACCTCTGTCTGCAGATATGCTTCTGTTTCAGCCAAGAAAAATATGGCAGCGCTGATGTTGGCCCATGCGCTGCGCAGCGCATGTGACCGTTCGTTGTGTCGAGTCCGGAGCAGCTGCGTCCGCGCGCGACCAGCGCCACTGCTTCCCTGTCGTGGTCTTGGGGGCGGTGGCCAGTGTCTTCTTAAAGCCGAGATCTTCCACAGATCCGTGAGCCTTAGATGTGCTCGCCGTATTGAGAGAAGGTAAGAATTGATCAGGGTATAAGTTTGGAGGTCTGATTGGCTCAGAAAAAGGTCGAGGGGGGAAGGGATGTGTAATGTGAGCACGGCTGGCACTGAGAGAAGGAGGTTGCGAAAAGGTGTACTGGCAATCCCGTAGGGATATTCAGCTGCAGCTGGTGTGCCACGGGATGTAGCTGGCGTCGAGGGCCTCGCTTTCGCAAGGGTGAGGCGCATGATGTCCCTTGCTAACTCAAGGCCCTCGTCTTCTTCAGCGTGCTGACCCTGTAAGGAACCCAAAGCTGCCCAGGTACGTGCAAGTATCTGCATCACCTCTCCCTCTTTGAGCATGGCGTTTCCTAGTCCATCCTGTCTTCCGTAAGCATGGTTAAGGTTATCTGTTTTGCGCCAGCGGCTACGAAGCTTCTCGTCCGCCTGTTGTGACAAGGCCATGGCGAAGTCGCCTCGGGCGAGCAGGAAGAAATCTCTCAGGAGCTGTAGGATCTCAAGGACTTTGACTAGTGGCAGGAATTTTAGGAGAATATTCTTCGACAGAAAGAGTCTTATGCCGGTGATCGTCCGTGAAAGCGCAGCACTGTCTAGAGGGAATTGGAGTTTGGAGAGTTCGGAAAGCTGTGTTGACAGTTGATGAGTGTCGTGCAGGCTCAAACCAGAGGTGTCCATTCTTTTTGCCCGAATCTGATTCAATGATAGACCAATAAAGAGCATTGATGATGCCGTTGATGGCGTGACAAACGATGGGAGCAGAGCGTGTTCGCAAACGAAGTCCTGCAATATTGATTTTTCTTCTTTTAGAATTCAAACGATTTATCCTCATGCCAGACAAGTCAACCCCATCTTGACCTACCTCGTCACTTTCCTCCGAGGCCCTCTGCACAAAGAAATCCCCACTGCCAAAGGTTGGAAGACGACCATACAGAATCCAGGCGGAGACCTGCTTTAGCCAGGCGGTCTCGGCAACCGCTACCAGGCTCCCGGCTGTGGTCTCGATGTCCAAGTAGCCAGTCTGCAGCTCACCACGCAGCTTATCAATGATGCTGGCTCCGGTACATGGAGATGGCGAGGAAGACGCTGCGGTTCCTGCCGTCGCGCCACGCTGCTTTCCAGCCTTGGTTTCCGTGCTCGCGGAGAGCATAAACTTGACAATCTCCCACAACCACTCCATGCGTCTCGTCCAGTCCGAGAATTCACCGACCACAGCCGTCAACGGCACAATGTTGTAAGCCCCGACGAGCGACGCATCTCGCCGCAGCACAGAATCCTCAACCTCGAGGACCTTGCGCTGGAACGCGGCGAGGTGGACGGAGCTAATCGAGGCGGCAACGGCACGGCATATTGTCGACGGGTGCGAAACGGCAATCTGAGCCGTGTGGCTCCGCAGCTTAATGTGCAGGCCGCTGAGGTGCGACACGGACGCTAGGAGCTCCCGCTCTGGCGGAGTGAAGACGGCGGAGGCGGTCGTCGCATCGCCTGCGGCGGGGTGCTTATCCGCATTGGCGGCTGAGGGATCGGAGCGCAGGAGTGGAGACGGATGGCCGGCGAGGGAGAGGAGGACTTCATGGAGCATTGTCGCGGGGTGAGTTTGCGGCTGTCACTGTTTCCTGTGCGGTTGTTGCTGCTGCTACTGGTTCCGGGTTAGGCGCGACGCGCTGATGTCAGTGCGGGTGCGCGACGCGGAGATGCCGCTTTGATCGAGAGGTGTGGGGGAGTGAATCCGCGATTCAAATAACAAGAAAATGGAGCTATGAAATCAAATTCAATTGCTTTTTTTTTGTTTTTTTTTTCGTACCGACTCTCAATTGCTTGTGCGTCCGAACCTCCAAGACAAAGTTTCATCTCAGAGAGAATGATAATTGCACTGCCAAGCAGTTCATATCGACACATGGGAAGATCTTTTGAGTTACAAGGTGTTGATTTTTGGGTGACAAGGGATTTTGTAGTTTTAAGCTGGAGCTTGTGTTGGGCTCGAGTGTCGATGCAATGATAAGGATCAACAGAGCACCACAGACAGACCGACTATCTAGACCTTAGGGATTAGTATAATGGTCAGAAGAACGATCTATGTTGATGATGGCAAAGTAGCTGTCGCATGCATTTTTTTGAATGGGTATGTGCGAATAACCACGACCATGTCATGTTGTTCACTGCACCTTACGGAAGGTAACCCAAGTAACGCCTGGGAAGCCTGTCCCATGGACCATAAGATGTAACATTATCGCACTTGCCAATGGAAATCCCATGTTAAATCATCACACGCGACCAGGATTGTTTGCGTCAAACCATGCCATCACGTGCATGTTTACGTACCGTAGATAGTAAAAGCGCGCCAGCAACAATTCAATACCGTCAGCGTTCGTCTTGCTCATTAATTACTGCATCTCTTGATATCAAGTTCCTCAGTCCCTCCAAATCATCAGAATCAGAATCCCTTTACAAATAACATGTCTGATCGCTGCCAGAATGCTGGTCCATGTTCTAGAATTGAATAGAAAGATGACAATATGGCGACAAGTGAATAAAAAAATAAAAATAAAATAAAAACACCGCCAAACCCGGGCTATTTTCCGCCATGACAAGTTGAGCTCGC
>JAVHJQ010002714.1:0-16234 GCA_031306095.1 Pyricularia sp. CD86 | reverse complement strand
AACAAAAAAAAAAAAAAAAAAAAAACGATCCAATCAACCAGGGTTACGTAGACCCAGTCGATATAACTCTCGACGGATTTTCATGTTTTGATATGGCGATCCCAGTACATTTTGGAAGATGGCGGTTCAGTGCTAGTATCATGGCCCGAGGTGGGCAAAATGCATTTAAAGCTACCAGGTTGTTGTTGTTGCATGCTGGAAAAAATAATGGAACCGCCAGGCACAACGACATCATTGGGCGGATGCCACGATCGGTTCAGGCCGATCGCCACAAACGGCAGGATATCATCACATGACCAATGGTTTTTCACCTGACCTTCACTGGCATGGCTTTGTTCCCACTATTGTCCCTGCACGCCTGTTCAACTAGTAGTACCGTGCAAGTTGCAACCGCGATAGACTGATATTTACAGAACAGCTGGTAGAAAACTCAATACGTATCCACTTGTTTGCATTGGGGTCCCAGATATGTGTATATTCTATGTCGTGTAGCAATCATCCTTGGCTGACTTCGGGTTCTATCGATGGCACGGCGTTCTGCTTCCATACTCTGAAGCTCAACTGTGCCTTCCCCTAAAAGTGAAATGTTATTGTCCATAAAGTGCTTGTCGACAAGTAGGGACTGGCCTATTTGTTCAAGGGTCTCTGACGAGCATTGCAGTAAAGTGAATTTTTCTTCAGACGACAAAGTCTCAAATTGTAGATCTATGCAACACGAGTCATCTGCAATCGCATAAAAGAATGGCGCTAACCCCACCGAAAAGTAGGGCCACCCCACTTGCAGGGCTGTCTCCTCAAACAGGAGTTGCTCGCCCCGTCGTATTTCATATTTCAATCACAAAACACTCTTTAAGTCACTCTCATACTCGCTTTTAGCGAACTCGGATAGTGCGCAATCCACACATCGCCTTCGGCCTGAGCGAGGGCGACCTCGCCTGTCATGGATTTCACTAAAGATGATACCAATCACACCTCACTCCACGAAAGTGGAGAGCAATTGGACTCTGCCAACAACCACGACGACGAATCCAAAACTGCTGTCGACGCCGCCGCGGACCCCGTCGACGCCGATGCTGCTGCCGACACTACTAGCGCAGAACCCGCCGAGGACTCTACCACACAGCGCAGTGCATCAACCCCTAACAAGGAGCGTCATTCCCTAACTCTAGATCAGCGTCGATCGCTTCGTCGCTGGGCCAATAGTCAGGTCCTACGCCCATCTCACAAGGCCTGTATCGACTGGTTCGAATCACAGTACGGCCTCGTCATATCTCAATCGACCGTTTCGCACTCGCTCTCTCCCAAATACACCCGCCTCGATGGTGACTCCCAGCTTTCAGGCTCGCGCCTGCGATTCGGCAATTGGCCCGATGTTGAAAAGTTGGTCCTCGTCTGGCATGCGGACATGGTGAATCGAGGTCGCCAGCCTAGTAACGAGGAGCTTGTGCAAAAAGCAACCCAGATCTTCGAGTCCCTTCCCAGATACAAGGGCGAGAAGCCTCCCAATTTCTCCCCTGGATGGGTCCATCGGTTCAAGAAACGGTATGGCTTGCTGATGCGCCGCCGTTCTCGCTTTACCGCGCCTCATGGCCAGGATGACAGCAGCCCTGATGGAAACCCCTTGGATTTACCCTATCTCGTCGACCTGATCCCTCGCATAATGAGCTTGACGTCAAGCACACCACCCGGTGTCATTCAAGAAACTATTCAGCGTGTCGTCAGTTTAGATGTCAGTCTTGACAACTGCACTCTCATTCGCGACACTGCCCTTCGAGGAGCCACCTCCATTGAACAGCAATCGCACATGGATATTGCTGCGGCGGCTGCTGCAGTTGCTGCCGCCACCACCTCGGATGCCCACGATCGGCCGTCGATATCTGTTGGAAGTGTGGAGGGAGACGAGGATGACCCCGAGCTTGCACTGCAGAAGGCCCTCCGGCAAATCCAGCAGCAGGAGGAGGTTTCCGTGGTGCAAGGAAACAGTAGTGAGGCTCAGATTGACACATGCTTGATGCCTGCCCGAAATGGTGTTGGCACCCTGGTGACTAGTGGGTTTGAGTCTCATCAACAACAACAACAACAACAACAACCACAACATCAGCAAATTCAGCAATCACCGCAGCAGCCACAACAAATATCTCAGCAGCAACATGGAGCGGCGTTGCTCAGGGCGGAGGACGACCTCAAGCTAACTCCTATACCGAGTGCCAGCGCGCCGCAGTTGTCGGGCCCAGAACGCCCCGTGCGGTGCCCATTCTGCGTGAACACGAGGATGTTGAGGAGTATAAAGGAGGCTGTTGAGCATCTTTCCACGCATGTGGTTGTTTAAAGCGATAATTTCTTTTCAGTGGATGTTTCTCGGTTCCTTTTCTAACCTTTCGAGGGCAACGTCCCCTCCATGATTTTGGTAATGTAGCATAGCTGTCAGGCGTATGGCGTTTGGTGTTTGGGCATTTGAGCTCATGTGTTCTTTACCTGGGTGAGCCTGACTGAGTTTTTTTTGTCACCGAGGGGATCGACATCTAGTCGGTAGTAGTCTTACAGCAACTTAGCTTGGTTCGCTGTGAGCAGACGGTACTTTTCTTCCATTTTTTGCGGAAATAACAGGTTACGACACTGAGGCTGATATCATTTATTCAACCAAACCTAACCCCAGTGATTGCATGTTCGTGTGTATTCTATGAAGCGATAGGACCTAGGCATTAACATTCGGCAAGCGATGCAGTATTTACCACTAGGATTGTACGACACAATATGAGAGATATGTTCAGGCTACTATGGGCACGATTTGGGGACAGAATTCATGTGTTCCCGGACGCCACAGCTGGCTGGGTTTGGTACCTACCTCGGACTGAGAGTCCACGTTGGTGGCTCCAGTACGGATATGTAGCGCTTAGGATGAACTACGTAAGGATGAAAGAATATCGCCCGGCCGGCGGCATAAATCCTACAAGGTTCGCTCCACGTCCACAAACATGCTTCGACTCCTCCTAACTAAAAGTTCTAGACGCTCCAGTTGGTTTTGTCTTGCGAACTTTGAACTCTGGCTCTTATCAAATTCCTTACTTTAGTTTGCCCAACGGTCTCATGCGACTGTTTGCTTTTTGGGCTGATTGGAGGTATGCTATGCTCTTCTTTTAGTCTACGGGTGGTGACGAAAAATTTACCTCGATCACTGCAAGTCGGCAAAACTCAAAGGAATTTATCTGTTTATCTCTAGGTTGGGGAGCTTTCTGTCCGTAAGTAGGTAGGTACCTTAGGTACCTAGGCAAAAAGTGATCATTCAGATTCAGGTAAAAGAAGGCATTTTTGGTGTTGGCCCTGCAGGTGGTCTGTCACTTGAAATTAGAAGCTCAACCCCTCAGCCTCCCTTGCTTTCATCTCACTTACTCCTTCCTATTCTGTAACTCTCGTGAAAGTCTTCTTTTTGACTGTCTCGCTGTATTTAACCGATATCTGAGTCGCGGTACTTCCTTACTTGCCTTTACCACACACAAGGCATCTTAATCACCGTCCAGGGCTCTCAACGTGCGTTTCTATTGTATTTCACTTGGGCGCGGATACCAACGAGCTGGTTACACTCTTTTTTCCCCGGCAATTCGTCCAGTAATACTGTGTTAGAGAACACAGTTTTTGCGCCAAGGTAGCGTCAAAGCAAAACTTAATGACCGAATCTGGCAAGTATAACACTCAGCCATTTCTTTTCTATTTCTTTCGCCCAGAACCCTGCTGATATTAGTTGCCTCTTCCCATCAGGATCAACTGTTACCTCCCGTCAATCTATGGCAAGCCGGTGTTCGTAGCTTTATTTCTTCTTGTTTTTCCTCCACTCCTCTTCACTATTAACAAACCCACCCCGTCTAGCCTTACCTACCGACGAGACCTACCTACCTACCCACTTGTATACGTGCATGCCTAAGTAGGTAGTGTACCCTACCATGCATTCAGCCGATCGCATAGGCACCTATATGAATAATCGATCGAATTCGCCTGCCTGCGTTTCCCAATTCGGAACCTCTCGCCTGCCAATTTTCAAAACAGGCGTTTGCGCACCACCCACCATACCTAGCAACTGTTCTACCCAATCTGACATTCTAAGATCTGCCACTGTCGTCTACTCACAAACCGATCGTCGCAATGATTGCTTCTCTATAATCCGGGGGCCCTTCGCATATAATTATTCGCCTCAGTAGCTGCGTCCATCTACTGATCGTCAGATCTGTCCACCCTCTTCAGCAATTCCACCAAACCCGGCGGTAATGAGTTGCTGATTTTGTACCCAACCCGAATTCCGTCGGTAAATATTCAGGCAACCTGGTCACTCTTCCTCCGCCACTTTCCGTCCACGTCAACTTGGCCTCGCCTTTCACATCACTGGGGTCACCTTCGCCCGATGGGTAAGTAGGCAGCCTTATCTGGTATCTGGTATCCGATACCAACTGCATGCGTCACGCTGGCAAGGGCTTGCTTGACCTCGATTGCAATTGCAAGCAACCATGGCGTCAACCACCGGGCCTCAGTCACAAGCTACTTGCGAAGCACCAAGTAGCATCTCAGATCAAACCAAAGATGCTTGCAACTTGACCGCCCTTGGGATCTTTCCGGATGCTGACCATGACTGGCTTGGCACCATTTCCGAGAAGCATGGCTATAATGCCGAGCTTGTCATAGCTCATATAGCTGACTTGCTTGAGGATGGCAAATCTTACCCAAAAAGGGTACGGCAACGGCAGAAGCGCAAGCGGTCACCAAGCAACGAGGATGCCGGCGAACAGATGGGCAAACGATTCTCTGGGCAGATATATCGTGACAAATGCATGACCAAGGCATACGAAACAACTGCGTAGGCAGCCATTCCCGCATGATCTCCGCTGTCATGTCCCATGTTCCTGAGGCTGACATAGTTCTTTGCAGAAAGAATGCACTCAGGAAACGCTTCCCTAACGTAAAAGTCAAGACACTGGACTCAATGTTTGTGCTGAACAATCGCAGCACATTCAAGACCTGCCTGGCTGTCCAGAAGATTCTGAGTGACCCAGATGTGAAAGCATATGATTTTATACTAAAGAAAACCGTCAAGAAAGTGGATAACAATCTGGCAAGCGCAGTCTCCTCAGCTGTGGGAGAACAAAGGGAAGTATTGGAGGAACTGCTGGCTGCCGTTAGTGTTGATCAAGCAAAAGAGGATGCCTCAAGGCGACTCGACCAGGGACAAAAGCTCGTGGAGGATGAGCAGCAGCACCTTGTCCTCGCCAAAGCCACAGGATCGGCTTCTGAATGTGGATGTTGCTTTGAGGAGTTTGCAAGCAACCGAATGGTCTACTGCAACAGCCTAGAGCCACACGTAAGTTCCCCTTTCGGCTTTAATCCCAGCCAGAACTTCACGCGCGAACTTCACTTACATATATGTGCACACAGTTCTTTTGTCGGCAATGCTTCACTTCCGAGGCGGAAAGGCTAGTAGGGCTCAATAAATTCAGGATTGAATGCATGTCTGTGGATGGAGATTGCCGGATGGGCTTTTCCAGAATTCAGATCTTACAGCTTGACAGCAAGCTTCGCTTTGCCTTAGAGAGGGTCGAGCAAGATGAAGCCATCCGTGAGGCAGGGCTCGAAGACCTAGAGACGTGCCCATTCTGTCCGTACGCGGAGGAATATCCTGCCATCGATCTAGATAAAGAGTTTCGCTGTCGAAACCCGGACTGTGGAATCACCAGCTGTCGGAGTTGTCGGCTCGAGACTCACATACCCAAGACCTGCGCAGAAGCGGCAGAAGATAATGCCAAGGATGATAGTGTCTCGGCTCGGCATGTCATCGAAGAGGCCATGTCTGCAGCAATGATCCGTATTTGCAATAAGTGTAAGTAGCTCCGCTGCGATTTCGCTTGGACAAAATTCAAGTTGTGCGCTAATATCTTCGCAGGCAAGACGCCGTTCATCAAGGAGTCTGGCTGTAACAAGATGACATGTACCAAGCCGAGTTGCGGCAATGTACAGTGTTATATTTGCCACAAATCTTGCCAGTATGATCATTTTGACAGTAGGAGCTACGGCGGCAAGCCTGGGAACTGTCCCTTGTTCGACCAAAATATTGAAAAACGGCATGAGGATGAAGTCTCTGCAGCAGAGCAGGTGGCTCTTCAGGCTGCTATGGCCGCAAACCCACAACTAGACAGCGATTCGCTCAAGATAAAGTTCCCGTCCCAGTTAGAAGACGAGGAGATGAAACGAAAGGCTGCCCTGGCTAAACGACAAGAAGAAGGCAATGCTTACTTTCGTGAACGCCAGGCCAGGATGGAAGGTAAGTGCTTCAAAATATGTGGCTCGGCAAAATATCCAGGAGCAAAGACGACCTCCTTTGGAATCTACCTTGGTCTGCTCGTTCCTCTTCTACATCTGATGCCCCAGTACTAACTCTTGGCCGCTCCCACCGAATTTGCAGCGCAGCGACGGAAATTGGAACAGGGACGCCTAAAAGCCCGGCAAGATTTTGAGCGCAACGCCCGTCCGAGAGTAGTCACCGCTCACGACATCCCACAGCCGATCCATCAGCCTATAAACTCGAAGTTGACCTTGGGAGCGTCAATCCCAGTACAACATGCACTTGTGCCAGCCCTGCCATTGCAGCTCGCAAAGCCCGTTCCAGCGCAGAATGCTCTTGATCAGCAGCCCCAGTTCTATCCACCAATTCCACAATTGCAAAATGCACCACCTATATTCCTCCCGTGGGGTCAAAACTATGAAGTCCTCCCAGCTATGCCTATATCACGTTTACCGCCAGCAGCTCCCCAGAACTATGGCGCCGCTTTCCATCTCGAGCCGCAATGGCAGGCTATCCCAGGCTTCAACCCTCCTGGCAACCAGATGGCGCAGATGCAAGGTTTAGGTTGGAGCTGGGATTACTCTCAGCATACTCCCAACGCTGAAGGCGCGAAAGTACAGCACCAACAACAGCGGCCTGCTCAACGAGGCCAGTCGCTGGTCCCGAATATGGACGCATTCAATATACCAGGCGAATCCACACTAGCCCAGGGCTTACCCATATTTGGCCATGATGGTCAGCAAAATATGGCAGTGTCTCAGCTCGGTTCTCAGCAAAACCCGATCGACCTTGACGCTGGATCTGACCATCGTGAGAATACATAACATGAAGCTTTGTTGCCCTCTGTCTTTGTCAGGACCCAAATTTTCCCTCTTAACCCGTCCAACAGTTAACTTACCGTCAGATGCCTGACGATGGAAACAAGAGATCATTGATAGATCTAAAGAACTGTCAGTACGAGAGCAAGTCCGGACTTCCAGCAGGGAAAACCAGACTTCGTCATCCGGCGGCATACCCCTGAGAGTCGTTAATACCATGTAAACGCCCCGTCCACCATAGGATGATAACCCGGCAGAGTCTCGGCTGGGAGAAAAGAATTTCAGAACTAGTTGTAGATACGGAGAAGGAAACCCTTGGGCATTGATCCAGAGCAAGTACTGAAGTGATGATCACTTGGTCTGCCAATCGCAGACTGATTGGCGTTTGGCAACTTAATGAATTTTGGCTGGCCTTACCAGAACACAATGCCTCCTCACGATGCAGGGTGCTTTCGCTTTCCCCCTCTACTTTTCTACAGAGTACATGCATGTTGAAAAGGGGAGTCTCAATATGGGATGAGGCGGGTTGAGATTGGACGAGATGAGATATGGATGGCATGTGGAAGGCATGGAGGATATAGCTCTGACGTTTGGCAAGCGATCGATACGTATTTGAGAGGTTCAGTTGTATGGTTATGTTAGATACATCCAGGGGGGTCTGTAACAAAAAGCCCCAAGGCAATTGCGGAATGGTAAACATTTGTGCTTGGTCCTTATCGACTACTCGTTGTCATATGGACGCAACCTTATACACCTTGAAATCATGTGCCCATGGCAAGTAGAAACTACCTAGTCCGGCCAAATCTTTCATGCCATTTACCTTTGGGCTTGGCTGCCGCAGGAACTGGTCCATTTTCCGGCAGAAGCTCAACAGTCTCGTGCACGCTAGCTATCGCGCGCATACCCGTTTCCGTAAATATACTTGAGGTCGCACTGGAGTCTTGAGCAATCTCATCCACAGGCCGGAGAATGATGAGAGCGTTGGACGTGTTCTTTTGTCTAAGCGAGTAGCTTTTGCCGTCTGCTTCAAGTAGGGCAGCGGCTGGCGAAGACTTTAGTTTCAGACTGGATTTTTGGCAAGTTAGCTTTGTGCTTCGGGAGTCGTAGTCTAGGGTATGTTGGGCGGGACGCCAAAGGACGAAGGAGGAAAAAGAGAGAGAAAAAAAAAAAAAAACTCACGATGGTGGATTCTCACCCTCCAAAAGCGTGACAAGCTCTGGAGGAAGCTCAAGTAGTTTATACCCTATGCCATCGGGCCCATGCGAAAATGGAATTCCTTTGTTTGTTTGGCTGGACATGTCTTGACCCTTATGCAGGTTTATCTCTCATTTTAGGAAAAATTGCGCAAAATCTCCAGTTGTTAAATGGGAATGAACAAGTATTTCTTCTTCAAACGTGATCGAGGCGGGCAAAAAAACAAAACAAAACAGAGGCGGACGAATTACTTGTTAGTTACATGTTTGCTGTTGTCTCGCCAACTCGGATAGGGTGTGGACATACTCGCATCGAAATCTTGAATAATCACGATGTCGTCGGTATTGAAAACTGGGCTGCAACTTGGTGACGTTAGGCTGTAAGTGGGCGAAATAAATGGCGGGGTAGTCGCAGGCAGGGGTAACCAAGTGCTGCTTAATTGTGCATCCCAATTCGCCGAACCACCTTGTTTTTGTTTACGCCAAACGCGTGCGGACCGAAACACGCGCAATTGTGGGTGGGTTCGCTCCCTCCCGCGATCTCAGCTTGACCGCCTTGACCGCCTAAAACAAAGACAAGATTGAGGCTTCTAAATGTCTGGGGCCCTTGTCACAGTGCTAGAAACCTACAATCAAGGGCATTTTTAGTTTCGCTCCTCCCTAAGAGACCAAAATTGTGCCTCAGCAGCAGACAAACGACATCATTTTCTCCATCTTCCTTGCGCAAGCCCTGTGGTAGCTTGATGCTCTCCGCGATCTAGGCTTGCTAGCGCATATTTTTTGTTTACGCAAAGACCCGCCTGCCTCGTGCACAGTCCCCTCTCTTGGTGATCGTCGCCGATAAACACAAACCTATCAACCACCTTCTTTACGCACGCACATCAAAGTCTCACCAAATAGACCACCGTCGATACCCAACCACCCAACTCGCCGCCACCGAGTCGAACTGCCCTGGTCGCTCGCTCCTTGACTTCAACGGCTACGGAACATCTTTATCCGGCCGCAGAGAAAACATAATGTCTACTTGAGGCGCCTCATCTCGAGTCCCGTCCTCGTCTCCCAACCGTCCCACTCGTGCCACAGTCGTTACCAATCCAAGTCGGCGCAGCCTCTCATCTATCGAGTGCTTGACCTGGCGATACGACCCATCCATCGCCTCGTCAAGTCAGGCCAAGCTTGCCAATACCGCAGATCGACCATGCGAGCGGCCCAATAACCGACCATGGTCCGTGTCACTGACGAGCTGGCTCTCTCGCCAGAGCATGTCACTCTTTATCATACCACCGATCCATTGCTCGGTCACCTGCCTGTCCTCGTCTTCCACGGGCCCTCGACGACCGCAAACTACACCCTCAACAGCTCGCGACTCCAGATCCATGTCTGTAGTCCCGCCGGCGTGCAATCCTACCCTCGCATTACCATCTCACCGAATTCTCCCTTCTACGCCGCCGTCAACTACCTACCCCGCGAGTTCCAGGGCGATGAGATCTGCCGGGGACTTGCTTTTGGTATCTTCAAATACTTCACCGAGCTCCCACAGTCGGTCAAAACCCATCTCAAGAACCAATACCCTACGACTCGAGGTCGCCGGCCTGGCTCCGCCCCGGCGCTTTTTAACGAACAGCATGCCGCCGATCTGGCCAAGGCAATGGTGAAGGCGGAAAACACCGCCGATACCATACAGATATTCCAGGCAGCCTTCCAGACCCAGCACGTGAGCAATGTCGACGTTGACCTTGTATTACCCCCTGGTGCGATAGTCCCACTTAACCTGGACGATCTGGATGATGTGCCCGAGGACGAGGATGACATACTGGATCCAACTTTGCGCCAATATGGAATGTACACGCCTTTGATCAAACTCTTTGGCGAGCCTGTTTTCTTGCCCACGTCCAAGCTCCGACGCGCCCCTTCGAAACCCAGCTCACTCAACCGGGGGAGGTCCTATACCAAAGATCAAAAGATTGAACTGCGGATGAAGATGGGCGAGCTGGTAGATACCGAGGAGCGGTACGTGGTCAAGCTGAACGAGCTGGTCAACCACATTGCCGACGACTTTAGACACAGCGCAAAGAACCGACCCGCCGAGAGTCTGAGCCCTACCGAGGAGGAGATAGACAGGCTTTTCCCGCGCTCCGCCGAACGCATTCTCCAGGTCAACACAGGTTTCATGCAAGCACTGCGAAAGGTCATGGACGATACGGAGGAGGATGCAATCAATGACGCTGAGAACACATCCATGAGCTCACGAGCTGGGGGCTCGATCCGGGTCAAAGACCCCAGTGGGGCTCTCGCCATGGCGCGAACGTTCTTGGAATGGTTTCCGAAATTCACTGATTGCTATCAGGAGTATATCCGCGCCAGTCAGAACTTTCCACAGCTGCTGAATTCGTTCCTTGATAAAGAGTCGAGTTTCCGTCAACGTGTAACGCAGACTGGCGAGCAGGCTGTCCGCTCGATCCTCATCGAGCCGGTGCAAAGGCTGCCGCGCTATAGTCTGTTTATTGACCAAATAATAGGCTCCTTGCCCATCACACATCCTGCTTTACAGCTCATGCTTCGCGCACGAGACATAATCACGAATATCTGCTCCATGGACGAACCACTGCAGGACAAACCACCTGTCACGCATCGCCTCCGAAATTTGGTTGAAAGTTGGCCGATTGATCTAGAGCCACAGGGGAGGTTGATAATGGCGACCGACTTTCTTGAGCTCGCCCCGCCATATAATAACACCACTGAGACCTCGTTGCATGATCGTGCTGGCATCTTTCTCGTCTTCTCTGATTGCATCGTGATGCTGAAGAAGAAGCCAAATTCAACATTAAAAGGCCGCGATCTAATTCGTGAGGTTGACAAACCCTCTCCCGCGGGATTACTCGCCTCCATGACGAACGCAGCAGGAGGCCCTGGCTACTATGAAATTGCGTTTGCTGGATGGCATAGCATAGCAGATGTTCGATTCACCGAATCAGCAGATAATCGTATGATCTGGATGACGTCGACGCAAGAGATGAAAGGTTCGCATGCCGGAGGCTATGCCAGCGGCAAGGCGGTGACATCACGTTGCTTTCTCCTACAGGAACAGTTCGAGGCCAAGGCGTCACGATGGAGCGAAGATATCGTCAAGTCCAGGATAGAAGCTCGCTTCCCCGAAAAGGAACGGGAAGATCCGACGTGGACACTCCGATCTGTCAGGATGCCCGACAACAACCTGGGACTGCATGCAGCCGTTTTCCAAGAGGGCGCTGATCAGCTCATCGAGGGGCGGAGGGAACCAGCCCCCATTCGCATCGTTCTCGACACGGACAAGGGGACAAAATCAGCGCCCGTGGGACATTATGGCGTCGAGATATTGATAGAAGTCAAGTGCAGAGACGGAAAGAGCAAAGTCAGCATGAATACCCTGGGGCTCAACGGCAAGCGGTTTACCGATGATGTAGCGCTAGAGGACTTTTTGCCGACGGTCTCAAGACGAAGTAAGGAAACATGGCTTGATTTCTGAGTTCAATGTGATGTGCTAACATATTTCCCCAAAATAGTCATCCAGCTGTTGAGCCAGCAGTTTAACGTCGGGAATCACTTCCTTGCACCAGCATTGGTGTCATACTATACAAAAACGCTGCGCGGACTGAGTCTCTCATCGAGAGCGGAGAAGACAAGGTCCTTCTTAGCTTCCTCACCTGTGAAGCTCTTGTCTAGCTTCTTGGGGGGTTCGTCGATATCTGGAGAATCTTCCGGCCCATCGAAATTGCAGAAACCCCAACTTCTGAACTCTTCAAGCTCCAGCCTATTCCCACCAGTATTAAGCCGTTCTAATAGCTCTTCGACAAGTCGGCATGAAATCACCTCCTTAAGCGGCTCCATCAGGGATAAGGACGCCATCAAAACGGATGAGGACCGACCAGAAAACCCACTGGTACGGCTCGAACAGACCTTTACCGGATATGTGGCTGTTTTACAGTCAAGGAAAGGACAGTTCGTTGGGAGAACGCTCTTGAACAGATCTTCTGCGGACGAGTTGTCGATAAACGATCTCTACAACCGGTTGATAGAATCACCGTTTGACTGGGACGCGTCCGCGGACCTCCCATCCGAAGTAATATTCGCCGCGTTTGAGAAATTCACACGAATTGCGTGGCGCGACCAAATGGGACCCATCATGACGGTCCAGGCCCTCGACGCTTTACAAGAGCGAGCTGCAAGGAGGGTACCGGGAGACTTTGCAGATTTTGTAAACTATCTCTTCGCTGACATGGCCCCGCAGAACCGCAGAGCCTTCACGGCGCTCATAAAGCTGCTCGCAGACCTATTGGATGGATGCGCCAACGACGGCGACCGAGGAGCACTCACGGTAGCTTTTGCCGAGGTGCTGGCTCTCGACGGAAACCCCAACGTTTACATCAATCTCCTCGATCGACTGGTAGAGGACTGTGATCGTATTTTTGAGGAAATTGGGTTTGGATCCAACCCGGGCTTCCGCGGCTCAGCTTATGAGTCCATGAACTCAATGACAAGAAGCCAGAAGTCGGCGACGGGATCCTTGACATCAAATACCTCATCGCTTCGACGGAAACTGGGGTTCGATACCCTCTTGCGACAAAACAGCAGCAGCAAGGACTCCGAGCGCCCCTCCATGTGGAGGAGTCTGAGCAAGCATGGCAGGCATCCCGCAACTGGGGAGAGTTCCAGCCTATCAAAGGCGTCGGCAGGTCGGGCCAGGTCAATCGACATGGGGATGCCCTCCCCTAACAGGCTGCGGCGCCCTGGCTCCCGCGACAGACCACCAGTTGCTGGGGCATTTGATGATATCATGACCCGACCCGCTAGCTCGCACCGTTTGGAGACGATTGGGGAGCCGGAAGTGGAAACCATACCAGAGAGGCCGCTCAAAATCAAGAGGCGAAGCTCTCTATCGGATCTGAAGAGTCTGATGGCAGCCGCAAGTCTGGAAGATACTCCCCCATTACCACTGCGCATCAACAAGCAGACTTCGGAAAAGTTTAATTCGACGACAAAACTGCCCACTCCTTCAAAGATACCAGTGGGCCCCCGGACGCTGCAAGGGGCAGTTATGTCACCACGTCAAAAGGAGAACTTTGCAGAACCCGTGCTGGGGCTGGGGCTGAAGTCATCGCTTACCTCACCGCCTCTGGAAAAGCCATCGCATTCTAAGAGCATGTCGACTTCTCAGATTCCCACACTGCGAATAACGCGCAACCCTGCGTTGGGTCAATCTGATTTGTTGGGCCGTTCCCAGACCAGCCCGACCAAGTCATCATCGACACAAAAGCTAAGACTCCAGTCGCCCCAGAAGCTTCGCGAGCGCCTGCAGTCAGAAAAGAAGGCGGCAGATGATGTAGACGCCTCACTGCAGTCAGAGCTGTCCCGCATAACTGAGGATATGGCTCGAGTGAACGGTTCCATGCCACCTCGGTCGGATACCACGTCCATAGAGGTGCGCAGGCTACAGGCCAGTATCAGAGCGCTAGAAGAACGCCTCTATCATGCAACGACCGAGTCCTCGCAGCGCCATGCGGCCATTGAACGCGACATGGAGACGACGATGAAAGCCAACGAGGCAAAGGTGCGAGGTATTGACCAGCTGTACAAGGAATCAATGGCGGAGAACGAGCTGCTCTACGAAAAATTCAACTCGGAGCTGGGCAAGATCGTCAAGGCGTTGAAGGGCAAGGGCCGCGAGGATAAGGAAGAGTTGGTGGCAAAACTCAAGGAGCAAAGCGAGGAGACGGCTCGCGTTAAGAAGGAGAACGCACGGCTGCGCAGAGATATTGTCAGCTTGAGGACCTTGCTGAAGGGTGGTGAGAGTTGAGGTGGACCTCACTGTGGGAAATTTTGTTCTTTTCTTTTCAACTTTGAGTGATGATACCTTGTTATGTGCGAAGGAGTTTACTCACGAGGTAATGCTTTAGGTTCGGCGTTCTAGGCTTCTTATGGCTTTTTGTGTGGGACGACAAGAGCCAGACCTTTATGAGGTCGGCTGTGTACTCTAGGTTGGTTGTATTCTCAAAGGCCGGTAGCTAATGTGGCCTTTTTACTCTTTTACATATCATGTCTGCCTTACTATGCATTTTCAAGCTAGCAGTTCTATACTAGGGAATACAGCGTTTGATATGGACTGATCAGACCAGTCGCTCACTGACTTTCTCGATGATAGGAGGGAGTTCGGTCTTGCCTGTGTTTAACGTTATTGCTTCTTCTCTCCGATCGGGTACTTTGGCTTAGCCAGGTTTTGAGTTGATTCGAGAAACTTGGCCTTGCTTTCTTCAACCCAACACTCAAAGAAAAGAGGACCAGCTTCAACGGAGCGAACAGCCGTTGTCCTGGCAGCACCAATCTCTTGGCCATGCTTCAGCCCTTTCCTTGATGGCGGGTGCGAGTTTGACTGTGTTGGGATCCAGGCTTGGGGGTGCTGGAGGTTTGAGGTTAGCATACAAGGCTAGGTTCAGTGGTGAGTCGTGATGACGAACCTTAAGTGGTGGGCGGGCGTTATCTCGTAACTCAACGGCAACGGTGAAAGTGCAGCCTTCGGGTAGACGTGCGAGCTGTTCGCTAGCATTTGCTAGGCGCTTGACGGCCCCGCGAAGGTGTTCGTTGACATCAACCCAGTTGATCTCGTATTCTGGCGGCACAGGTGCCAGCTCCGATTCTCTATCAGAAGCCAGCCGCTGCTCCTCGTCACCCTCCAGGTCGTTTTCTTGCTCTTCATCGCTGTCGGTGAATTCAGCTGCCTCCTCCCCGGACTCGGAGTCATCATCCTCGTCGTCCTCTTCGCCATCGCCACCGTTGGCTCCGTCGGCATTTCGGCCGCCATCTCCGTCGCTTTCCTTCCCATCGCCCTTCTTCTTGTCGGGCTTCTTCTTGGGATCGTCGACACCAAAGTTTGCCAGAGCCTCGGCCCCGCCGGGCCAGGCGGGAAATTCGGACACGTCAAACATCCATCGTTCGAGCACGGCACCGGGCTTTGGCGGAGAAGGCATGGCAGGCCTCGGCGAGTCTGTGCCCACCCCGGGGGTCGTCTTGGTGGTGGCAGGGCTAGTTGCTGCTATGGTGGTATGGACTGTCCTGGTCGTGGCAGGCGAGGGCTGAGTAGCCGGCCGTGAGACCTTGCCAGTTGATATGGCAATCGCCCTCTTTGCAGGGAGTGGAGGGGGCCCCATGGTTCCAGGAGGAGGTCTTGAACCAGGTTTCTGGCCCGGCGTGGTGGGGGCGGCGACGGCAGCAGCCTTGTCCGGCACGTTGTTGGCGGGGAGAGGCTTGACGGCAGGGGCGTGGATTACGACGCCGATCCGCTGGGCGGCGCCATCAGCAATCTGGGCTACCGCAGCGTCGACCGCGTCGTGGACCCAGCTGCACACGGCAGGGTGGCGGTTCTGATGCACTGGGAGGTTGAAGGCGCGGACGGACATGAAGGTCCGCTGCGGGTAGATGCCCCGATAGTAGAGAATGTTGTGGATTGCGACTGTCAAGAACGAGTTGAAGGAGCTCATCAAAGTGTATGCTTGTGGTAAAGGCAAGGATGGCTCGCTCGTAGATGGTGAACCAGGCCTTGGTGGTGATGAGCTTCTGCTCCTGGCCCTTGGCGCCGATGGTGCCGCGGACAAATCCATTTTTTTTTATCCCAGCTATTTTTTTTCTTTCTTTTTTTCTTTTATCCTTTTTCAGAGTCTCCTATCAATCGATTTTTCATCTCTTCAATCCTTGAGTTTATTTCTTCTTTCTGACATGGCAGGAGGTGACGCTTACAACATTCACGTGCCAAACACCAACCGAGAAAATACAAACGCGAGAGCTTGACACGAAAACACGTGATGATGGAGGGGTAAAATCCGTTCGCTCTTCCAGCTTGGCCGGAGTTCAGAGCTGCCCAACCGTTGGAG
>JAVHJQ010002712.1:6019-17888 GCA_031306095.1 Pyricularia sp. CD86 | reverse complement strand
AAAAGGTATACAAACAGAAGCTGGAAAAGAAAAAAAATATCCGGGTTTGAGCTGTCGCGTTGGAATACATGCCCCGAACATACATATATACATAATAATGAAAACAACCCAAATAGAAATAATACAAGGAGCACAAACAAAATATATGCTTCTGGTGGTTGGCGGCCAAGAAAGACACCGATGCACAAGCCACAGAAACTATAAACGTAACAGCACAAATGCAATCAACCCGCAATTTTGTTGTGCTCTCAACGCAATGTTCTTGCAGAAAACTAGGTCTATCTAGTACGGGACTAATCTTAAAGCTAATGTTTATCCTCCTCCTCAGTGAGGCCAATCCCGCGGTACCAGATACATGATGATATGATAAACCCGGGGGGGGGGACGCCGAGATGGACAAAGACACCCCATATACCATTTGACCGGTCCCATTCTCGTCATCATTTCAGGGGTCGCTCATTAAATAGTCTTGCGACCTCTGTTTTTCTTTAAGAAAGTGGTGGTAGAAGAATGCAAACCCGGACACATCACCTCCAACTTTCAAAAGCATAATATTCCTACCAAAAAAAAGAGATACCGATGCTTCTTTGCACTGATTGCCCCATATCATCCTCAAATCCTTCATGATATTATGGCTCAGGTGCTTTGCTCCCAGCTCCAAGAACGTAACAACCGAAGCGATCTGAACGGTGAAGGTTGATCGACCAAAATATTCGGTAAAGGCCTAGTCTGCTAATCTTCGTCCGTCATGCGCCAGACATTCGGTCCGGCCTTTTCCACACTTTCCCGCAGCTTGGTGATCGCCGCCGAACGCTTTTCCAGGCGAGCGCGGATGTGCTTCTTGTCGTCGTCGCTATAGCCGCTTAACTTCTTGCGGGGAGAGTTGGTCACCGACCGGGCGGGGCTGCCGTTGTACGAGGCGACCGACGATGTCAGCGCCATAGAGGCACCCATGAGTGATGACGCACCCGGGCTGAAGACGGACCGAGAAAGACGATGTTGGTGTTTCTGTGGGGTCGAGAAGGGAGAGTTCTCCCGGCTGCCGTTGGCGGTCCCGAGTCCTTGCTGCAGGCGGAGCTTGCGCAACTGATTCTCCAGAACGTCCACATCACCGCTGCGCTTCTCAGCCATGCTGGTCATCTTCAGGATTGTACGCAGGACAGCATCGACCGTTGGTACTGCATTGGCGCCCGAGCCAGCTCCACCGACCGATCCGTTCCTCCGACCGTCGAGCCCACCAGCCGTCGCCATCTTGGCGCGCAGCATAGTCAGTGATTCTTCAGCCTCGGCCAGAAGCTTGGAGAAGCTTGTAAATTGCTTCCTCAGGTCGGCTTGCTGTGCCGCCTGTTCTGCACTCAACGGAAGAGATCGCAAAGCATCGGCCTGGCTTGGGTCTAAGCGAGATATGATGGTCTTCTTAATATCCATCTCCTTGATCCGCAACCGGGCCAGTCCCCTGCTCAGCTCTTGGCACGCCTCCAGGACCTCGTCCGCATTCTTAACGCGGCCATTCTCGAGCTCCACACGCAGCTGCTGGTCCAACACAGTCCCAACTTCTTCGGCATCGCAAAGAATCCAGTCGTCCGGAATCTCCAAGTCTTCTGCTGTCTTGGGCGGCGTTCCCGGAGCCCGAAGCTTGCCCATGTGACCAAGAATGTACTCCTTGAGGTGGCGAGCATTCAAACCAAGCGTATCCACCATCCTGTTGATATCACGGTACATGGCTTCTGCTTGGGCAGGAACGGTCCTCCCAGCCTCCGGAGCACTGCCAGTGTTCGGAGTGAACTCGGCCAGCTCGAGCGTCGGCTGTGGTGGAGCATTCAACAGATCCTGCTTCCAATCGTCTTCCTGGTCGTGCAGGACTTGTGCTTCATCCGCCTCTCTCCTCGCCTGGGACCTCCTCTGCTCCTCCACGTTTGGGTCTGGCGTGTGACGACCAGGCTGTTGACGTAATGTGCCGCTAATCCCGAAATTTCCCTTGCTCCTGCCCAAGATTGATGATGCCATGGATGATGCCATGCCACCGCCGGGGGCACTGACCGACCGAACAGAGTCGGATCTCATGACTCTGGGTGGTACAGCACCGCGAACGGGACTCGGCGACCTGGGGCTCGTGGCTACGGGTTGGGGAAAGAGGGGGCGGCTCATCTCACCAAACAATAGACGCGATCCAGGCCGTGGTTCGTCGGCCGGTGTGTGCGAGAAAATCCCACCTCCGGCGCCACCAAATGAGCTCTGCGGAGTGTAGCCCGGTGGACTGAGGTCCTTGGTCACATCGACGCCACTACCTTCGCTATCGGGAGCAGATCCTTGATCATCTTCGTCACCTTCATGCTCTTCTTCCGAGAGCTCTTCTTCTTCATCACTGCTTGGCACCGGCTGCTCGGTTGCTCCCTCATCCTTGAAAGAGAACTTGGGCAATGAGCCACCTGATGTCGATGGCTTTGGCTTGTCGTCCGTAGACACCACGCCTGGGGGTAATTTGAGATCTGCCATATTGTACTTGGATTTCTCCTTGACCGGGTCTGGCGGTAACGGTGCATCATCAGGTGTCGCTGATCGTTCGCTGTTTGAGGATTCTGCAGGCAAAGAGGTAAAGTCAGTAACCTCTCGCTGTGAATTTGATGATTCTATGTGTTCGGGTATCCGAGGCGAAGCGGCGGACGACCCAGAGGATTCGGAGAGCGTGAAGGTCGTCTTACTGGTTGATTCCGGTGGCAATGGCAGGCTGGCCTCGGCAGCTTTCTTATCCGGTGTTGACGGTGCCGCATCGGGTTTCTTGACAGAGGAAAATATTGACGAGGTCTGCGTTGGGGCACCAAAGATACTGCTAGAGCCTCCTGGAGCTGGCTTGTTGCCAAAGATGCTTCCCGTGGATGTTGTGTTGCCGAATATCTTGCTAGGCGCCGGTGAAGAGCTCGGGGTTGTCGATTGCCCAAAGGTTCCAAACGGATTCTTCTTTTCGGAAGCTGGGGTGGCATCGGGCTTGGCGAATATCGATTTTGGTGGCTCCTCGGGTTTCTTAGAGCCAAAGATTGACGATGTTGTCCCAGAACCAAACAAGCCAGGTTTGTTCCCGGAGGCAGCGAATGGGTTGGGTTTTTCGGCTGCCGCAGGAGCAGGGGATTTTGCCTCGGACGGCGCCCCAAACGGGTTGGGCTTCTCAGCTGCTGCAGGGGGAGAGGGCTTTGCCTGCTCGGACGGTGCCCCAAATGGGTTGGGCTTGTCGCCCTGGGCTCCGGATATGGTCGGGGCACCGAATACTGATGAACCGGCAGTAGAGGAAAATATGCTGGTGGGCTTCTCCACAGCTGCTGGGGTGACTGCTGCTGGGGTTTCGGCCTCCATATCGGCATCTTTACTCTCCTCTGCAGCTGGTGTCTTGGCTGTGTCTCCAAGCGAGAGGCCGAATCCTGAGCCAAACAAAGAGCCACCACCAGACGTAGTCGGCTTTTCGTTATCGTTGGCCGTCTTGGGGTCTGCCTTGAAGGTTGTGCCCAGCACAAAAGGCGATGATCCAAATGGCGTTGAGCTTGTCTTGGAGGTTGAAGGCGGGAAGGAAGTAGCCTGGTTCATGCTCGAGTCTTGTGAAGTAGAGGCGAAAGAACCTGATGGTTTGCCAGCTCCAAAGATGCTACCACTGTTGTTATCACCACCGCCGCTGGCAAGTGAGCCAAAGCCGCCCTTATTGGCAAAGGCCGAGAATCCACCGCCACTGGCTGGAGTAGAAGAAGTTCCGCCTCCAAAGATCCTGCCAGTTCCACCAGACGGAGTGGAGCCAAGCCCCGACTGCCCAAAAGCAGGTGTTGCCGCTGAAGTACCTCCTGTAGCCCATGGGGATGACTTAGCCCCAAAGCCACCACCGAGCGCCGAGGACTGCCCGAACGCAGGCGTGGCGGGTGCACCTCCAAGAGTTGACGGAGAGCCAAATGCAGGAGTGGAAGAGGAGTTACCAAGGGCTGATGTAGACCCAAACGCCGGTGTTCCAAATGTGGATTTCCCACTGTCCCCCCCGGCACTTCCAAATGTGGTCTTACCAAACGCTGGGGCGGCAGAAGGGGTGGCAGCTGCAGATGAACCCCAAGGAGATGGCTTTGCGCCGAGCGTAGAGGAACCTCCGAAGCTAGGGCCGGGTGTTGATGATGCCCCAAAGGGGGATGTGGTCGTGGCGACGGGGGTGGCAGCGGGGGCAGCAGCAGCACCATTCGTAGTACTTTGAGCCGCTGCCATACCCGGATATGTAGTGCCCTGTCGGATAGAGTCATTGTAGACAATCCACCAAACTGACAGGACGCCTTCGTTGTTCAAAGCCCACAGACCAGGGAGGGGCCCAGGAGACTCATCCATCTCGTCTGTTGGGATCGGCTTGTATACCTTGTCCTTGCTGGACAGATCAAGTGCCGTACCAATGGGGAAAGTGTCCATGTAGTCTTCGCCCATAGGCAATTCTGCCCGTTTTGTGTCATCAGCAAACTCTGTGGTAGTGAAGACGTTGGTGATCTTGTCAGCAGGAACGGTGCTGGTGAGTGGAGCCTTTGATCTTGTCAAGAGTCCGATAGCCTCTCTACAGGTGGATGAGACAAGGAGCGCATCTTGAAGGTCCGGCGGGAAGTCTTTGAGTCTCAATAATGTGTGGTGAGGCTTCTTCTCAGACCCGAAAGGTTCAACCGGGTCCGTCAGTTTTTGGAAAACATAACTCGCCGGGCTTCCTTTCTCCTGGTGCCTTGTGATAATATTGAACGTCGACGGCCCGTCCCCATTTGTCACGTTGTGGACAACTAGAAACACATTATTCTCCAGCCATGCAACGGAAGCAACTGTGTGAAGTCAGTTAGCTACAAGGTCTCGCAGCACTGCTGTTTCCAAGGGAGACACGCAATCCATTTCCATAATAGGCTTACCGTGGTGATTATCAAGGCCACTGGGTTTTGGTATGTTTGCCTTGCTATTTCCGTCTGGAGTCAACTGTTCGAGCGTTCCATCGGCAAGACCTGCCACAAGCTGTTTGCCTTTGGTACTCCAAGCTGCACTTGATACGCCCGTCTTCATCACGGGACCGTTAGGGCCTGAGACCAAGCCTCGTTGCTTCAGATTGGCCACGAGTAGGTTGCCGTTATTTGTGACAGCCAGTACAAGCTCGGCCATGTCTGGATTTGGGTTCGGAAGAAGGGTGCGCAGAGACTCGCCGCTAGTTGAGATCTCCATCGCCGGCTGGGTCGATCCCTGTGATACAGACTGAACATCGTATACCGCTAGCCCGCCACCCGACTCGGCAGATATGATGAGGTATTGCTCGTCGCATGTGAATGCGAGTTGTGATATCCTCATGGGAAGCGGGAGTTTTGCCTGCGGCTCGAACGGCCGCACCTCGCTGTCGCCAACCTTGGCCGCTTCAAACGCCTTCCGTACGGATTCGGTTGTCGCAATGTGGACAGCATCTGGACCGGCAGCAGCCACGAGGCCCTTCCTCGAGGCGATGCTAATCAGCGACGCGGTCGGCGCGGGCTGATCGGTCCATTTGGCCGTCAGCTGGACTCTGGCATCGCCCGCAAGCGATAGAAAGCCCAGGTTTTCTGTCTGAATGAGCTCGAGATCGGGCCCCTGTGTCGTCGAGCCTGCAGCTCCTGCCCCCGTTCCCGATCCGGCTCCTTGGGATGCGCCCGTCAGGGCGCTGGACGCATTGGCAAAGCTGAAGGCCATGACTGCTGCGAAATAGCCGCCTCTAGGTGGAGTAGACCAGCGTCTCATAAAACGCCTGCCCGTCGCATTTGAGGAATTCGCGTCGCTCGATTTGGCGTAAACAAAATGTCGCGGGTTTGGTCCTGTTGAGGACGATATGGGGAGTAGAGATGCGAAAGATCAGCGGCGAGTTTCGGGGTGGTTGGTTTTTTTTTTCTGGGGGAAGCCGAAGGCAACCACGAGAAGACTTGGTCAAGGGAAAAAGATGCGCGTCAGTTGCCGTATGGCCAGGTCTTCCCGGGTGAAAGATATCGGGAAAAAATAGGGTATCTAAAAACAAACGGCGTGGTAGGCCCTGGTGAGCCTGGCAAAGTCCCTTGATTGATGCTGGACCGCGTTTTCTGAGCTGCCGTTGAGAAGTGAAGCTGTTGAACAGAATCGATGCCGACGCGATTTTTAGTGGGTCCTTCTCATATCCTTGTCAAAGCTTGTGGGTAATAACCACGCTACCAACAGCTGGAGAACAGCTATCCCCCACCTGCTGGACAACAGCAGCTAGGCGGCAGATCAAGAAAAGACATAAACTTCTGGCAAAATACTTCACATATGAATGGATAGTGACATCCAATAATGATAACTTCAAATGCTGGATAACATCGCACGATTAGAGAAACATCCATAGATTAAAGAATGATATCTTCCTGGATTTTTCTGTAGTTCTCGCAATCAATCAATCTGCTTGCTGATACTGGGTAGATGAGGAAACGTCTAATTCATTTTCGCCATCAGAGCCGCATGCAGTAAAAGTTACATGTAAAGTACATCATCACAGGGTAGCTGGGTAAGCAGTGATAATGGCCATCATCATCTCTCCTCAATCCTAATCATCCACGGTTGCCTCATTTTGCCGCATTACTGTTGCGCGCTTCACACTTCTGCCAGCCAGGATGCACCGATAGCCATACTGATAGCTGAATATGGCTAAGCCGTCTCAAATCTCGCCGCTTCATAATCCTCTCGACCCTCATACCCTCATGAGTCAACATCCATGCTCTCGCCCTCAGCAGGTACCTCGGAAACACTGATAAAGTTGCTGAGTTCCTCCTTCTTAACGATCTTGTCGTTAAGCACAGCCGTTGTGCCCCTGGCGAACTTGTAGCTTTGCAGCTTCTTTGTCCTCTCGTTGGGCTTGATGTAGTTGCGCAGCAGCCTCGTCTTGTCGGCTGTGATAACGGCAACATCGACGTTGCTTCCCGATCCCAGATCGTTCCAGATACCGGCTTGAATCGCATCGCTGCACAGCTTGATCGCCTGTGCCTCGTCGAGCTTGCTCTGCCACTGCGTTTCAAACACCGACATGGCGGCCAGCGATCCTGAACCCATAGTAACATATGGGAGCTTGTCGGTGCTACCGTGTGCGTGGACAGTGAACAGATGAGTGCCAGTGGGGTCGACGCCGGCAACTACGAGGTAGGCACCGATGTGGCCCTGGTATTGGAAGAGATGTTGCTTGAGCATGGTCATGCATGTAACGACGCGAGGCTTGCGGCCTGTTGATAGAGAGTGTAGCTCCAGCTGAGACGAGATGATGGCTGTTGTGAATTCCGTGTCGGCTGCTGTACCAGCTCCGGCACACCAGATCTGAGGTGAGATGTAGTGAAGCTTCTCGCAGTTCTTGTCTGCAACGATCGGCCCGCTCGTCGCTCGGGTGTCGGCGGCAATCTGTTTGTTAATGCGGGGGTCAGTAAGCTTGTCTGTTGGTTCCAACGAGCTTGCTCCGGTTATCAAAAGCAGTCCAGTTCCGAGAAGAATTCCTTACCACCACACCGCCCTCAAAAATGCATCCGACAATAGTGGTTCCCGTGCTGGTGGCTTTAGGAAGCGGCACTCCGCGGGCGTGCAATGCATTGTTGCGGTTGACGTTAGAGAAGTCGAAACCAGGCATTTTGAATACTGAGATCTAAAGATCTATCGCTTTTTGTGTCCCCCTTGTTGTTTTGATTGAGGCGGCGTTTTGGATCTTGGTGGCAAGTTTAGCGGGGGATGGTGGTGTTGGCCGTTGGATGAAAGTATGAAGTCGGCGGTGATGTCTAATGGGGTACGCATTCGCGGTAGCCTTGTCGCGGGAGCTCCAAGCTAGGTTGAGATGGGTGGATCAAAGCTGGGTGATGGGTGCAGGCGGTTGTAGGCGGTGACATAAGCAAGTGATGTTCAGTGCAGACTACTCCGTAGACCAAGTAGTGCTTGCGACACGTGACTCATGCATTTGTCTTTATGAAGCATCAGGCCCTCCAAAATCATGACCTACCTTCTCATGTTATGAAAAATGAAGTACTTGAGACCGCTGTGTTTTTAGAGCTTCCATTTTATTTTACTCATCAGAATTGTGATTCTGTGAAGGGTATCAAATCAAACAACTATGTTTTTTTCCACACCAGACATGGAAGCCAGCTCAGAGATGCAATCCGCCATTAGTATCGTCCTGCTCATCCTGCTCAGCCTCTCGCATTCTTTCCTCCAATGCTTGACGTAGCTGCTCGTCCGTTAACCTGCCACCTCCCGAGCTTGCTGAAGTTGGTTGTGTGTCCATGTGGATCTGTCCATTTCTAATCGTGCCCATTTGGATTGTTCCATCCCTCCAAGCCTCCGAGAGTCCACTGAACCGATCCTCTGTGGTACCTTGGCCGTTGACTGGCGACGTGGTGTTGCTGTTTGTTGCAGGTCCGGCAGTGCTTCCAGGCGCAGTGCTTTCTGTAGCTTGCTCGCCCCTCTGGCTCCTCTCATCCGCGCTCTCAAATTCGGTCCAGCTGCAACCCCGGTTCTCTTCAACCTCAACACGCACAAGTCGGATGCGCTCCTGCATGCGCTCAATGACGCCCTCGTTCTCTTTGATGGCGTCAATACAATCCTGGTCCGGCTGTGCTGTGCCGTCTCCCCCATGTACTGGCTCCTTGCCTTCCGCAAATGGCCTGAGCTGCTCGTTGGAGTAGTCCAGATGCGCGATAGAGTTGCGGATTTCCAAAACTTTGAGGTGGAGGCTTGCCAAGGAGAGGTCTTTGATGGCCTCTGCAAAGCGGGCTGGCGATATAGGCAGGGTTTCAGATGACATGGTGATTGTATGGTGTAGACTCCCAGGCAAATGCAAAAATATCAAGGGGTATTTTGACTTGGCTTTAGCTGTATGAAAGTTGCAGATGGTAGTGGAGGTCTCGCGGAAGTTCAGTGTGAAAGGTCAAGACTGCTCAAGTTTTGTTCTCAAATCCTCAACTATCTTGCCTCCACCACGAAGTCTCAACATATTACCAGTACCTTCCGTACCTGCCTTAGGTAGGAAGAGGTACGTAATGTACGCAGCAGCACATAGCTACCTTACCTATGGTGGGGTACAGTACGTACAAAAGTGCCAAGGCGTCTGATGATTTTGCTATGAGTGAGTGGGTCGACAGCACAGATTATGTGGGCCCTTAGCATCGCGCCTGAACTGCGCCAAAGTTTTTGCTAGTGAGGCCGACAGCGGAATATAGCGATTGTACCTCTTACCGTCATCATCATAGGAGTCGTAACCAGAAGATGCCAACAGACACCTGGATGCGCACATAGCGGTTCCCGTCCCGAACGCCATGAGCCAGATTTACTCGCTCGGCCTTGCTCTACCTCGGCCGAGCTTGTTATGCCTGGGTGTGCAAATCACCTCGGGCAGCTCCATCTCTAATGCTCTTCCACAATCACTCACAAAGGCTACTAGACGATACCGATCGACATGTCCGGCATCAACAAGGTGGTCCTCGAGCAGTCAATTTTTGACTTCGAAAACACGACCTTCGTCGTGGACTCTCTTTGCGTCCGAAAATAAAACATCAAAAGCGCCCACGTTTAACGCCCGCTACATATCTTTATATTCCAATGAGAAAAAGGGGCCCTTCAACAAAGTCATCACCCACTATGTCGAACTGCCGCCCAGCTATACCGACCATGAGGGGCTACCATTCTCCAGGAAGGGCGACCTTTCGCAGGATGAGGTCTTCCAGATTTTCGGCACTGGCCTCGAGGCACCCAGGGCGAACAAGTTGCTGCGCATATTACATGGCCGTCGGGTAGCTGGCACCCTCGGTGATCCGACTCTGGCGCGGAATCTGGCGGGCTACCAACAAAAGCACATCGAAGCTGGGCTCGCCTATCTGCGTAGCAAGCTGCCGGTGGACGAAGTCATCAATGCCGGTTTGCAGGCCGAGGATGAGCTCGCAAGGCTAGAAGAGGAGGCGGAACGTGCGGCGCAACAGAGCGAAGCGGACCCAGATGCACTCATCAACAACGGGGATCTGGATACATGGCAGAGGAAATTGGCCAGAGAGAAGCCACAGGATGACGTGTACGGTGTCAGTGTCCAGGAGGCAATCCGGGCACGCAACAAGGCGATTGCCGATGCAGCGGAGAGAGAGCGTGCCGAGCAGAAGCGGCTTGAAGATGAGGAATGGGCCAGGCTCAATCCCGCCGGCACAAAGCTGGCCACGCTCCCCGAGCAAGCACGAGACTGGACACCGGCACAGCAGGAGAAGTACATGGAGTCCCAGGCCAAGCTAGAGGAATATACCAAGCGTGCGACATCGGACATCGAAGCGCCCCCGGAGATGGGTCATTGGGAGCGCTTCGGATCTTGTATTCTGACAGCAGGAGCTGTTGTTGCCGTCGGACTCGTTTTTGCGGCAGTCTACAAGCCTCCGCCTCCAGAGTATCGCGTCTGGCCCGATCTCCCGCCGGCCGCAGCAACGCTTGCGGCGCTCATAGGTGCAAACTTTATTGTCTATGCGCTTTGGAAGTTCCCGGTTATGTGGCGAACTTTGAATCGGATGTTTATCTTCACGCCGGCGATTCCGACTTCCTTTGCCAGCATCGGGAATGCATTCTCACATCAGGTATTCTGGCATCTGGCAAACAACATGGTCTTTTTGTGGCTGGTCGGAACTCGTCTCCACGATGATATAGGTCGCGGGGCTTTCCTGGCCACTTATTTTGGTACCGCCTGCTTAGCCTCGGTATCAGCAGCGATGGTCCGCATCATTGCCTTGAAGCAAATGACATTCAACAGCCTAGGAGCATCTGGCGTTGCTCTCGGCTTGATAGGAGCCTACTTTACCATCCATTGGTCGGATGATATCCACGTCTGGCTGCTGCCAGAATCCGCCGTCGTCCCGGGATATGCGTTCCTTGCCATGGCATACTTGTACACCCTTGTTCCACTTTTGGGGTTGAGAAAAGGTCCCCGAAAGCACCAGATTGACTTTTGGACTCATTTTGCCGGACTGGTGGTTGGCACTGCGTACGGCGGCTATTTCAGCCGGAGCCTGGGCTTCGACAACGCGGCTTCCGTTAAGAACCAAGCCAGGATAGAGATGGCAAACCCTCACAAGGCTTTTGACATATCCGAAACGGCTGCAGAGGAGCAAGCTCGGCCGGATCCCACGGTAACAGCGGCATCCAAGTGAGCGGGGTGGAAATCCGAGCATGTAGTGAAGGGCGCTTCAGCAAGGCATTCTGTCCAGTCAGGATGGGCATTTATGGATGGTTTTCTTAGAATGTCTGTCTTATTTTTTTTTAAAAAAAATCATGTATAAACTGAAGGACAAGCTTCATGTACAATAGTTGGTTGTAGATGCCAATTGTACCACCATATAAAGATTTCGTTTTGTTGAGAGTTTCCTGGCAAGAAATGCGCAGCTTCATAACAAGGCAAAATGCATACCGACATGAGATTGAATATGTGTCTTTACAGAGCAGACACAAACACAAGGCTCTACATACGGTGGATAGATAAAGATATTAGGTAGCTTGGAGTCCTTGAAGAAAAGAAGTCGGACAAGAACAAATATATATAGAACCGAGGGCTCCCAAGTGTTCATCCACTTGAGTACTACTAGGTCATCCCTCATATAACGTGTACTTGCATTCGAATTTATTGGTCGGGAGAGTTGTATGTTTGGAGTGGATAGCCTTTGTAGGTGGAAGCGCACTGTAGACGCTGAGTAAGCGCCACAAATTAATGCGCCGCTCAGACTTCCCCCGCTCGAACTTGAACAGAGATTCATCTCCTGTCCAAAGCAACTTGTCTTTCTATACACCAACGCAGACATAATAGTCTGGCCACAGCTTGCCGCACTCCTCGACCCCAGGGTTCCATTTGTAAAAGTCACTA